>JAAEAF010014519.1:0-52467 GCA_011037195.1 Triatoma infestans
GTACCTTGGCGTTACTTTTGACCGAAGACTCACTGGAACCAACACATTGACAAAATTTCTCACAGAGCCGATGCGTCATTTAATAGATGCAGACGGCTTTGTGGGAGAAACTGGGGCTTGCGCCCAAGTTTGTCACTATGGATCTACACCAGGATCGTCAGACCCATGGTTACATATGGGTCGGTAGTTTGGTGGACCAAAACGTTGCAGAAGGGGGCAGTGGAAAGGCTCGGTGGGATCCAAAGGCGAGCATGCCTTGGTTCCACGGGGGCCATGAAGACCACCCCGACTGCGGCGATGCAGGTCCTCCTCAATCTGCCACCATTACACATTCTCGTTCTAGGCGAAGCCAGAATGGGAATACATAGGCTCCTGCAGGGGCCGCCTCCCATCACCTCTAGGCATGATCATAATAACCAGAGGTTGATTGAGGAAATCAAGGCGGACTATCTTCTGGGGATGCCAACGGATAGGATGGTTCCTAAGTATTTCGAAAGGAACTTCCATATTGTCATACGCAGAGGCGAATGGGGCTGCGACCCATCCCTGTTCGGTAACTCAATCTGGTATACAGATGGATCCAAAACTCCGACTGGGGTCGGAGCTGGGGTCTACGGGGGCAGGCCCAAAGTTAAAATTAAGGCCAGCCTAGGGAAGCACGCCACGGTCTTTCAGACTGAAGTCGTGGCGTTACAACTCTGCGCTAGGGAGATTATAAGGTAAAGGATAGTGGGTAGAAAGAGTGGTCATATACTCCGACAATTAGGCAGCCCTGAAGGTACTTTCCTCACACCAAATAGTCTCAAAACTGGTGTGGGACTGCCTACTTGCCCTCACCGAGGTGGATACTCGGAATAAACTGATACTCGCCTGGGTGCCGGGACATGCAGGGTTCCTGGGCAATGGGAGGGCGGATCCCCTAGCGAGGGAGGGCTCGCAGGATACCTTTATAGTCCCCGAACCCTTCTGCGGCTTGTCCAGGAGACTCATTCAAACTTCTATCAAGGGGTGGATAGAAGATCAGCGTCTGCGTTGGTGGGAGGGAACACCAGGACAGAGGCAGGCAAAGCTCTTCATTAAAAGACATTTGCCTAAATTTACCAAAGACCTACTGAGCCAGACCCGAAGGGATATAAGGTTAATTGTGGGTCTACTAACAGGGCATTGTAGGCTGAATAGACACATGCACCACCTACAACTTGCGGACAGTGCGGTATGCCGATTCTGCAAGGTAGAGGAGGAGACCCCGGCGCACATCCTTTGTGAGTGCGCCGGCCTGGCGAGGATTAGGTTTCTTCAACTGGGGACGGGCAATCCCGAAGCTGAAAGCTTCATGACGGAGCCGCTCTCAGCTTTGCTAGGATTGATTAGGAAGCTGGGGGCTGTTCTGTAACTTAAGGGGATCCACAATAGACCTCAATTTGTAGGTCGCAGTGGAATGAGGCTCCCCCCCGCTTCTATTCTATGCTATTTTAAAGTAAACTGCTTACATTTCATTTTTTTTTTTTTAAACTGAATTTTTTTTTTTCAGAGCTTTAACATAAATATAGAAGGGTAGGTCACACTGTGATAGGTTTCCTTGGCTCAGGTATGCACTTCAAAAATATAGTTACATTGAAATCCAGTAGACAGCGTTAATAGCATAGAAGGAACTCAATTAAAAATTTGAAATTTAAAGCAAAAAACTCCGAAGACTCCGTAAAAATCATTTTTTAAAGACAAATTAAAGAATTTTATCGGTGCAATCAGCATTCAAAGTTTAAAGAAAATAGTTGAGCAGTTTTCGAGGTAAGTTTTCCAAAACTTAATAACCTATTTTATTTATTACTTTCTCTTGCTCCTAGTAAGAGGAAGCAGTTTTGAGGTCCTCTGAGTTCAAAAAAGTGGTTTTTAGCAAATGGTTTGTGTGTGTGTGTGTGAATAGCATAGCTCAAAAACGAAAAGTCTAGATAGTTCAAACTTGATATTCCGTTTAGTTATCACCATGGCATCTGACAGTGGGTCATCTGTCAAAATTCCTCAACCGAAGTACCACTTTACTTGTTGGTGTTTTTTACTTTTTTGCATTTTTCTCAAAAATGGCTCCGACGATTTCCTTCAAACTTGGTATATCAACTACACATACAAAGAGTTACAACTTTTATTTGTAACGTTTCTCTGGGAAATTCATTGAAGGGCAGTTATGGAGTGGGGTTAGGTTTTCATCTAAAGTGTTATTTCAGTTTATTAAACAATTCTATCATATAAAGAATCTAAATTAGGATTGAATATGTTGTTGAAATTCCGAGTTTGAAAAAAAATCGGATAATCAGAGAAGTGCGTTTACATTACCACTTTACTAAATGATTTTTTTTTCACTTTTTCTCGATTTTCTCAAAATTGTCTCCGACGATTTTCTTGAAACTTCTTATATAAACTAAACATACAAAAATTTACAACATTTATTTCAAAAATTTCTCTGGGAAAATTTATTTAAGGGCACTTTTGGAGGAGGGGTGGGGTTATGTTTTTCTCTAAAGTGCTATTATATTTGATTATACAATTCTATCATACAAACAAAATTAATTAGAAATAAATAATAGATAGCCAAAATTCTGAGTTTCAAGAAAAATTAGTAAACCGGAAGTGCGCTTTTATTGGTCAGTTTTTTTTTTTTCAGTTTTCGACGAATTTCCTTAAATTTGGTACACAAATTATAAAATTTGTCCAATTATAATTTTTGAGAACTGTAGTAAAAGAAGTTTGTGAGTGGTTTCCCACAAGATTTTATTTCAATTTAAGGCGGTCAACATCTATGGTCTTTGCGTCTGGGGATCCTTTTCTGCCCTGCTGTCGGGCCTCTCCACTGGAGCGTGATGCTCGTATAAGAAAAAAAAAATGTAAAGGCAGGCACACTGGACCGAACAGCCGTAAACCTTCCGCATGGGAGTCCGTACGGCTCTTAACCACTGAGCGAAACCTATTCGTATAAATTTGTAATTTCCCAGTCAATTGATATTCTACCAATTTGAAATTCAGCACTATTCAAAATCGTTATTAATATTGCTAGTTACACTGAGTGCATGATACAAGTAGATGAAAGCATAAGCTACGGTTTCCTCAAAACCTCCAAAAAAAAAAATTAATTTTTTTCTAGAAAGTTTCAAATACAAAGTTGATTATGTCTTTATTATGTGAGACAGTATATAAAGTTTAAAGAAAATCGTTGGAGCCGTTTTTGAAAAAAAAATCACGTAAAACTGAAAAATGAAAAACCACTCAGTAATGTAGCAGTAGCGGCCGATAGATTTTGCCCGAAATCTTCTTATATTTGATGCCGGTGATTAATACCTTAATGGAATACCAAGTTTGAGCTTTCTACGTAATTTTTTATTCACACATACACACACACATAGATCATTTGTTGAAAATATTTTTTTCTTCCACACTCAGGTGACCTCAAAAAAATGTATTCCTGGTTCGATAACTCAATTTTTGAAAATTTTGTTCACACGATCGCAAGAGTTAAGAGAAAGTAAAAATGATAAGATACTTGTGAATAAGTGTTTCTTCTATTTTATTTTTCAATTAATCACAGTGATTAAATGAACGAAATCACTTTGGATATCATAATATGTTTAAAAGATCATCGTTCACTTAATTGAATCTAAACATTGAATCAAACAGTTAGATGGAAGTCATAAGGATAGTATTATAAGAGCAGTATATAGAGTTATTGACAGTTATTTTATCTTCTCATCTCATTTAGGAAAAATTAAGAAATGCAAGAACAACAATTACATTATGGAGTTTCCTTCCACATAATAACACTGTTTTAATATGAATGCCGTAATTAAACCATAGCATAACTTTAGTTCTAATCACTAAAACATATATCGTGTAAACAAAATCATCACAATTATCTTTTAGAAGAATAAAAAAAATTTAAGTAAATTATTAAACTATTAAACAAACTTATAATATAGTTTTGACTTTTTTTTTTTTTTTGAAAATTTTAAATTTACTTACCTAACTTTTATCTCAAAAAAAAAAAAATTGTCAGGAATGAAGCAAGAACTTTTCTAGTGGCGGCAGAAACACGTATAATCTTATTGGTTTAAACGTTTAAGTTATAAACTAAAAATAAAAAAGTTACATATACAATACACATCGTATTTTAAAAAAAAAATTTGTTAACTCTGTTTACTAAATATCTAACTTGTCCCGATGTCTTTAAAAGACTGATATATTGAAATGGACAAGGCATTGAGTTCAGTGCAAAGCTTGGAGGTCACTTATCCCCGGGTTTCCCGCACTTATACTCCCCTCCTCCTTATATAGCGCTTACGATCTCCCCCTGGTTGGTATCACCCAAAGATGTTTCATAGTCTTTTGATGACCAACTTCCAAATAAAAAAAAAAAAAAACCTCTTGTAAAATCGTGCATTAAAATTACTTAAAATAATAATAGTAATATAAAATAATAAATTGACAATACGATTTGATTATCTCATCTTGTCAAGGTTGCAATTAATTTTATCATAAAAGAAAATTGAAAATATTAGTATGACTTATTGCTAATATTTAACTATATTTTATTATATTCATTAATGGGCATTAAAAAAATAATTTATAAATGTTTAATTACTTAACTTTTTATCTAAGAAACTGTTTGGAATGAATCAATTCCGAATCCTATCAATAATATATTTCAAGAAATATTTATATTGAATAACAAATAAAAGAAAAAAAAAAAAATCTGGTGTGAAACACTCACAAGAATTTCTCTTATTTCAAATAATTAAAATTCTTTAAAATTCTAAAAGTTTAGCTGGGCATAAGAAAAAGGTGGAAGGGATTATACATATATATAAACCTGAGTGGAGACTCTGGGCACACTGTCTCAACATCATGTAGATTCAGTTTAAAACTAAATATAACCCAAGATGCTTCCAAAACCACTGTAAAATCTTTTCTTTTTTTTTTTAAATGTAGAAATAATAGTGATACGTTCTTATCGGTACAGTAACATTTCATATTTAAAGAAGATCGTTGCAGCTGTTTTCGAAAAAACTAGAAAAAAAATTCTATTCTGTAAGGTCGCACTTCCACGTACGAGGGTCATTCAATAAGTAACGAAACAATTCGCTGTAGCTCAAAAACGATTTATTTAATCAATACAATAGTTTCAGTGTGTCAAGTTGGTATCCTTGGCTTAGTTTCTCATCAGCTGTTCGAGAGCATTTAGTGAGCATAACCTCAAATGTATTCAGTTAACAATGACGAGTCCGCTCTAGTATTGCACCTCAGAAAAACAACGCTCAGTGATTACATTTTTAGTTGCAGAGGTTATCAAAGATAGTGAAATCCATGAAAGAATGTTAAAAGTGTACGGGAATAATTGTTTGAACCGTTCGAAAGTTTACAAAATGGTTGGAACAGTTTAAAAGTGGCCTTGTAAGTGTCTGTGACGAGCAACGAAGTGGACGACCGGTTGAAGTTGCAACGTCCTCCCTCGAATCTCGACATTAACGTGGAAACATTAATTGAGGACAACAGGCGTATTACTGTTGATCTGATAGATGAAGAAGTGCACGCGAGTGTTGGAACTGTCCATAACATTATTCAGAATAAGCTGCAGTATAAGAAAACTTGTGCGACGTGGGTTCCAGAGACAACATACGGACACCCACAAAAGAAACCAGGTATCAAATCAGTCAAAGTGGGATGGGAGATCCTTCCACATCCAGCCTTACAGCCTCGATCTCGCCCTATTGGACTTCCATTTGTTTGGACCCCTTAACGAGGCTCCACGAGGGAAACAATTTAATCGAATGAAGAAGTTAAAAATCAGGTGCAAAAGTGGCTTCGAAATCAACCCATAGAATTTTATGGCAGAGGCATACACAAATTAGAAGAATGATGGGACAAGTGTAGAAATGTTGCTGGGGACTATGTTGAAAAGTAAGCAAAGTTTTGTATTGATTAAATAAATCGTTTTTGAGCTACAGCGATTCGTCTCGTTACTTATTGAATGACCCTCATACTTAGGTGGTAAAAAACATTCATTAGTACTGAAGTGGTTCTTTAGATAAAAGCTAAACACTATTGTTCCCTGAGAAATCCCAATTATTACTGTTCCTCAAAAAAAAAAATCAATTTTCATCGGGGAACTGTGAAATAAAAATTATGGGTAGTTAGTTATGTATGTATCACGTAGATAGTACACGATGTTTAAGATATGATTTTTTTCATTTTAAAGATATTTTGTTCAGACATATGCGCACATTCGCTAAAAACTTTTTTCGAACTCAAGGGACCCCAAAACCTGTATTTCCGGTGAAAACACAAACTTCGAAAGTTTGACACGATCGCAAGACTTCCTCTTACTAAGAAGTAGACAAAGTAAAAATCAGTAAAGTAGTGCTTTGGTAATGAATTTTTAACAGAAAACTTTGTATCAGATGTGGTAGTTGTACTTAAACAGAATTACATGTTTGAGCTTCCTGCGAAACCCACACAACTATACATATATAGTACATATAAAGTATAGAATAAAGGAAGGTTGCAAACAAGAAAATCAGAAGGAAGTAGAATACGCAATACAGTGAGCTCTGCCTCAAATAACACTCGGTAGAGTGCTCTCTTGTCTTATGTTTAAATGGCGATGAATTGGCAGACAAAATTGGAGAAAATTGCTCCAATAATCACCAAACTTAAAGGCAATTAGTTTGGATTCCAATTAGTTAGGAATTCCAAGGAATTCAATATTAGTTTGAATTCCTTGGAATTCCTATTAAATTCAATATTACTTGACAACTAGTAATTCTTAGAACAGATAAACAAATTCTTAATGCACTGCCGGCCTCCGGACAGTGTTCACTCGTTACAGACAACACTGCCCCTCACCAAACAGTGAGCTATAGATGGTTCACTCGTTACAGACAACACTGTCCCTCACCAAACAGTGAGCTATAGATGCTCCTAGGAAGAACAAATCTAAAGCAGGCTACAGACTATGCATGTATTCGCGATGCGTGATTCGTCCAGTTCGTTGTAATTCGTAAACAGAGCATACAGACTATGCGTTTGTTCAAGATTCGATGCGTGATGCATGATTTATCCATGTTCGTTCGCAGTTTCAAATTAGTTACAGAAATTTGTGAGCATGTGCAAAGCCTATTTCAGTAGACTTAATTATTTCAGTAGTACATATATACTATTTTTAAACTGTATGTACATATTTCTGCTCGGAAAATATGGAGAGTGACGATGATCTAGCAATAGCTAGTGCTGTTTTTATGTACATGACGCAAAATAAGAAAAAAATTTTAAACAAACGGAAAAAACGCAGATGGTGGAGTGTATCACTATTTAAAAATAGAGACAGGTAATTATTAAGTTCATACTATTCATTCTTTAGTGTCAGTTCTATACGAAAAAGCCAGCGGGGTTAATGTTCGTTATTACACCATTTTTATTGACAGACATAATGGCAACGATCTGCTAAATGATTTATCAGTAGAACTCTCCGGTAAATTCGAAAATTGTTTTTAATTATCCTTAAAATAACAAAAAAAAATAAGAACGCGGAATAAAATATAAACATAACCTCCTTGAACGAACTAGCGCGCACAACGAATGGACGAATTAACTACGAACACAGCCCGAACTTTGGCGAATCAGCGGTTCGTGCTGATGCGCAGCCTTTGATATTCGTCAATTTACCGCTCTTTAGAGCTAATTACTGTGCACACACGAATCATGTTGTTTATGAATCGATTTTTAACGAACAAGTCCCTACACACTATTCGTGAACTGCCCGCGAATCACGCATCACGAATCGCGAATACATGCATAGTCTGTAGCCACCTTAAGGGGTAGCACTGGACTCAAACCCGGGGCCTCTGCGTGGGTGTCCAACTCGCCAACTACTGAGCTAATCCCTACCCTCCTTTGCTCTTATCACAAATAGTTACAACACACGTTTTTTTTGTTGAAAGATTACGATGATTAACTAATTAACCTGAACGTAAAGGGTTCCAAGTTCTGTTTAATTAGGTTTATGGCTCAACTAGGCTATTGAACCAAGAAAATCGGACATGTTATCTAAGGAATCCATGAGAAGGACTTCAACATTAAATGACTTTCAATGATTTTCCCCCCTCAAAAAAAAATTCCCAATTTCACTGTAGAAGAGGAAAGTTAGCTTGCTGGAAGCAATTCTGGTTAAGAAGGAAAAGAAGAAAACCAAAAAAAGAGTTTTTCTCAACTTTAAGAGACAGAAGGTAAGCAAAATTATGGTAAACTACGATAAAAGTGTGTTAGTTTAGAGGGTTGTGTATAGCAGTGACCGCCATGACTGGTTTCTAATACTCACAATTATCTTAATTGACACAGATTGTTATCAAGTGATAGCAGAAAAGTGGTCCATCGCTTCAAAATTTTGCCAACTCACTGCTGTGTAGAAGTAATCCTTTTTTTTACGGCAGACTTGGCATCATGTTTTATTTAATTGTGGCTTGTCCAAAATAGAATATAGGATGCGACAAGTATTTTTTGGGGGAATATTTCCAAAGGGTCACCGCTTACAAAAATGCTTATCAACTAGCGTTGCAAAAGCAACTACAAATACATTTTTTTTAATCTATAAATTGCTTTTTAGACATAAATTATGCCTGATCATTGTACAACTTTAATAAACCCGAAAATATTGTCCACTTTATAGCAGAATGCTATACACTTAAAGAATATAAGAGCTGGAAAAAAAAAATATCAATCCATTCATTTTGTTAAATGGAAGTGATAGGTTAAGTCCTAGATTTATAAACCAAATGTGTGATTTTTTTAAATAGAGATTATCGAACAGCAGAATTTAATTTATTTATTTTTAATGTATATTGTTCTTTATTTGTCCTTTTGTTTTATTATTCTTTATATAATATACAGAAGAAGACTTTGACCTTCTCTTATATGTGTAAGGTTTTTTCCTTTATTTTTATCTTTAAAAAAGAATTGTAAATCTTTTTGGAAATATAGCAACTTCACATTTATAGTTATTAATTATAACTACATGTCAACTAATGAAATTATAACTCATACTTTGTAGTTACAATTACATTTAGCCCAATTGTGTGACAGAGTAAAATAATATTGAAAAAAATTATTGAAGGTAGATGTATTCCATTAAATATCATAAGAATTATAAAAAATAAAAAAAGGTAAGATCATTTGTATTACTCATGTTATGCTTTAGATTAGTTTATTACTGATTAATTTATAAATGTATTGCAAATACAAAGAAAAAATATTTAATAACACCTTTGGGCAAAGATTTTTGCCAGTCTGATCACAGATCATACATATATATAATTGAAGCCTTTCGTTTATTATTTCTTTCTTCTTTTTTTTAATATCTTATCGCCAATTGAGCAAGAAACAGTGTCAAGGAGAGAAGCTTCTTTTATAGTGGTAAGTGAGAGAGATATTGAAGATGATTAGGATTATAGGTTGTATTCTTACAAATGAATAAAATTGACAAGTTATATAAGTTTTACAATTAACAAAGCTAGGCTAGAATATATAATATGTTCAACGTTAAGTATTTGAAAAACTTAATAATAAACCAGTTTTTAAGTGCAGTAAGTTAAAAAAAAAAAAAAAAATCTGCGAAGTTCTCCAGCTAATTTTATCACAAAATCAAGGTTAAATTGTTAAAAATAATGTATTTCTTTATATTAAAAGTAAATATTGTAGTATCAAAATTATTACTGTTTATTATTTGGTTAATCGTAATAATTCATTCTTTTTAAATAATAATATTCATTCAACAATTAAAGAAAGAGAAAATGTAGAACAGATGACCTTCCAACCACAGTCAGTTAATTTTCTGTTATAATTTTAGTTATTATGAATATAATTTGGTTTGTAGATATGTTCATTTATGTATATATACATATATATGTAAAATATGTTTTTCTTAAACACTTTTGGTTTTCAAAATAACAGCTACTTTCACATAAATATGTAAAGATTATAAGTGTTTTAATATTTCTGTTCCATTTTATTCATTTTTTTAATCATTACAATATTTTATTTTTCTACATTCTTTTCTACATCAAAAGGGAAGTGGGTTGATGGTGCCAAAGTTTCGAAATTAGAGTTTTTAATCAGATATGCATGATTTGAAGAAAGAATGTTTTGATACACGCTTACTTTCATTTATAACAATTTTCACAGATCATTTTATCTTTCACTTATTAGTAATGAAAGACAAAAATAGTATGATAATTTCAAATTTCCAAAACTGAGTCATTACCGGAAATACACCGTGTTCTGATATCGTCCAAGAAATGTTTTTATGGAATGGTTTGAATTTTTGAGTTAAGCCAAGGTGTGATGCTGTGGTGTTTGTAATTTGGATCCATTTACGGTCTTAACCCTTTGAATTAACCCTCAATTACCTATATCCAGTAAAAAATTCAATTTTGAAAAGTCAAAGAATCCACGACACAGGTCGCGGTAGTGGACTAAAGCCACCTGAAAAAGTAGACATTGCCAACCTACAGGGTGGTCGCTAGAAAAGCGGAAAATTTGTTCAAACAGCTTTTTATTTTTACAAAGAATAACTTTTACAAAGTTTTTTAAAGGCATATGTTATATTACACTCATAGATGCTCAAAATGTCGTCCGTGCACTTTAGAGCAGCGTCTTAACCTAGAAATCCAAGCTCGTGTAGCGTTTTGATGGGTAACTTGTGAGATATCTTTCCAAGCTCTTCCCAAGCTCGTTTTCAAATCATCAATAGAGTTTATGTCACGTCGACAATTCTGAAGCTCTGTTAATAACAAACTCCAAACGCAGTAATCCATGACATTTAAGTCTGGACTTTTGGAGGGCCAATCTTTCCGGTTCAATGAAATCAGGAGTAGATTGTTGAAGAAATTGAACTGAAGCCGTTGCTTTGTGAGCCCTGGCACCATCCTGCTGCCATGTCCATATTTGGTCGTCCATTACATTTCGTATATCGCTGAACATCTGTGGACACTCTCTTCACAATAAACTTGTTGGTTTATTGTTTTTTTCCTTCCTACCTTCAGGAGTCTGATAATATCCTTCAAGAAATCGAAGCTCCGTTTTGCCATACATGAAACTGCATCATAACAAAGTACAGATGGCTGCAAATTGTTATATTCCACAAGCAGATCTTCCTCAGGTATGTCAGTTTTGCACGCACTTCTCGGTAAATTCGATCATTTTTGTCTATTCAAGGGCGGTCGCAATGAAAACCTTGCTTCGTCTGAAAACCATTCTCTTTTCCAAGCACACTCTGGTTCAAAGTGATTGATCAGTGCAAGGGACTTGTTTTTACGCATTTCCTGATGTCGCACACTGAGGAGGTTACATTTTATTCGACGACAGCATTTCAGTTCACTTTCTTTGAGAATTTCAAACACTGATGTTTTCGATATATTGAGATGTCGAGTGATTTATCGTTGACTGAAATGACGTCTGTTCATTGCACCGTGTCGCACAGGTGAAACAGCCAAATCTTTCACTGTGGCACGTGCCTCGTCCGAAATTCGTTTCTTTGGACCCGTTCCTTTTTTTGGCGTGCACCAGCTTGTTTCAGGACCTTCTCGTTTCAAAGTTGCAACAACATTATTAAACTGATACCTTGTAATCGTTGAAAAAAAAGTTGGTAACTCAGCTAGACATTTTGTCAGTCCTCAAGTCGGATTTTTCACTTTTGAAAAGAATAATCACTTGCCTTTGAAAGTCTGAAAGCTGTTTCCTGTTTCCTTCCATGATGTGGGTATCAAATAGAACCTAAAACAAATCAAAATAGAAATGAGTAAGCACGCATTCATGATCTCATCTGACCCTCAAATTTTCCGCTTTTCTAGCGACCACCGTGTATTTTGATATGAGGTGGTTCTAAAAAAAAAACTATAAATTTGGGTCCGAGGTTCCCAAACTCGTAGGTTTTGATCAATATCCATATATCCGGAAGTACAACTCCATTACTTATTGTTTTTTTACACTTTTTTCTCAAGTTAGCATCAATTCTAAACTGCCTTCACAGTTTTACCTGTATTCAAGTCTATACAAGACACCGAAAATCCATAATATTTAGTACAAATACAAGTTTAATGCAGAAAATTTATGCAGTGATGTGACTGTTTCATATTAAATATTGTATTTTATTTATTTTTTTCAATTTATCTTTAACTGTAATCATATTTTATAGATTTTTATTACGTATTGTTTGTGAAAATGAGAGGTTAATATAAATTGAACACTGAATATATATATATAGAGTTATTTATTAATACACAATAACCTGACGATTAAACATCACACTCCGATATATATTGATGTAACCTCTCCGGTAACAGTTTGCAGTGTTGCCCCACTACAAGATTGTTAACAAGTAACCAATTCAAATTCCAAGATATAAAAGGTAGATTTACCAACTTTAATGATCAGTGGAAAGATTTGTTTAGGAAACTTGTCTTTCTGAACTAAATATTCATTTAGAAACTGAGTAAGGGAAATAAAAGATTATAACGGGATTCCAAAATTTTTCTAGATATAAGTAAACTTTCTTTTTTTTTTGTGAAAAATTATCTCAAAACAGAGACCTTAGGCAGATACCATTCTGTTTAAGAAAGATTTTAGTAAGGTTATGATAGAACAATCTAACGGATAAGCAAAGTTGTAATCTTTATTTTTACTTAGAATATGCTTGAAACAGTAAAAGAGCAAGGGCATTAGTTTTACATTTTTCAACTTTAATTTGTTATTAATTAGGGTTGTAATAACAATCGTTATATTTTCTGTAACCTTGTATACTAATTACATTATTCTACAAAACTATTCAACAGAAATATATAATACGTTTATTATATGTTATATTTTTAAGCTTAATATTTTATTGTGGGAAACTATCATGTAAAAGATAATAATTAAATATGAGTTGAATATTTTACATATTTTTTTAAGTATTTAGATAATATCGAACACTTAGATCTAATAAAACTGAATAATGTTTTGGTGTTCGTTACGACCACTGTATTCAGTGTTGTAAAATACATGTTGAGGATGTTGAGGTTCGGTCATTGAAAAAAACTATTTTTAAATTTTTTCACCGTAGTTTCGGCAAATTTATTGCCTTCTTCAGAGGAAAAAAAAAATCACCCATTGTCAAAATCAACAAACTTGTGCAGTTTAAATTTAAACCTAACGGACAAATTCCCAACATCCCATTCAAAATCCATTTTTTTTTGTAAAAGGTTGGAAATAAAAGAAACAAAAAAAAAAAGAACCTATGACGCAATAGCCCAGGAAGAACCAAAGTAAGATGGCGATTTTTATTAGTTCAGATCTTCGCTACTTAGGTGCGCTACCAACTGTTGCTTCCCTACTTTTTCTCACGATACTGGGTCAACACTGACTTTGTCATCACAGGAACGCAACCATGATAATTCCGTTTATTATATGGTACCCATTTTCATTTCGTTTGTAGGAATAGTATGGTGAGTGTGAGTAGTGCGTGTGTGTGTGTGTGTTTTGTGTATACAATAGCTAGATGTAAATATTTTGTAAATAGCTAACTTATTATGAATGATAGTATTTATTTGAATGGAAGTATTTATTTGCATGAATGATGTAACGTAGATCAAATTGTAGGAACAAATGTATTTTTGGAAGGATGTGGGGGGACCGGTACCGGCCGGGGGTGACAGTTTTTGGTTGCGTGGGAGGTTCTTCCTGCATTGTCTTTATTTTGGGAGCCACTGTGTCTTGGAGGGGTCTGAGCCGGGATGTGTATGTGAGTGTGATGTTGTATATATAGTGTAGATAGTAGGATAAGACTAAAGGGGTGCGAGGAATATCGAGTTCTCCACCCCACTTATTCATTTTATTGGAGCATCTGTATTGATGTATATATTGTACATATGCGTGTTGGTTCCTGACAGCTGTAATAGTGCTTGGATCGGTGTTCTGCGTTTTGTTGGATAATTAAGACAAAATTTGCAACATCAAACATAAGATATTATGGCTATGGCCTCGTAGCTAATGCCAAAAAAAAAAAAAAAAAAAAAAAAAACCATGATAATTCATGCGCCAAAGGCGAGAGCGCTAGCTACTAGACCAATACGTGTGGGCAGAAATAAAAGTGATTGGGTATTCATGAGTATAGATAATTTACGAAGTTTAAAGGAAATTCGTTGAAACCCATTTTCATAAAACCTGAAAAACTTGAAAAAGTAAAATTATTTTACATTCCTAACAAATAAAGGACGTCCAAGTGTGATGCAACCCTTGTATCACAGTGCAGGTATAGACTAGGAAATATTTGCCCTATGACGATTGTCAGCAAGGCCGGTACAAGGCACATGCGAAAGACGCAACCGCGTAAGGCTCAATAAAAAACTGAAAAAAATAAATAATAATTATAATGAACGTACTTGTCTATGTTCCAGAAACTGAGGATTTATATATACCGCAGATAAAAAAAAAAAAAAAGAATCTGGCGTGAAACACTCACACAACTTTCACTTGCTATGAAATGGAAAATATTCCTCACTCTTACAGTTCTTATTAGTGTATAAAACCGTCGGCATTTTTGAGGAAAATAATCACAATTAACTTAAAAACCTATTCAGTATAGTCAAAGCACTTGCGCTCAACCAATTTTCTTCAAACTGGGAATTGTGGCAACTTAGATAATTCTAATTAAGATTATTTGGTGGATAGAATTGTATAGCACATTGGTTGAACTGTAATAGCACATTAGAGGAACACGTAACCACATCCCTCCCCGAAATACTCCTTAAATGAATTATTCTGGAGAAATATTTCAAATAAACGATTGTAGCTCTTTGTATGTGTAGTTGATATACAAAGTTTATAGAAAATCGTTGGAGCCATTTTCGAGAAAATCGCAAAAAAATGAAAAAAACAAAAACATTCAGTAATGTGGCACTTCCGGTTGATGGATTTTTACCGAAATCTTCGCGTCTGATGCGATGGTAGTACCTAAAGGTAGTATCAAGTTTGAGCTTCCTGCAACTTTTAGTTTTTGAGATATTCTTTTCACACTCTCTCACACACACACAAACACACCATTGGCTAAAAACCATTTTTGTTGGAATGGTTCAGGGGCCCTCAAAAACTTGTATTTCCGGTGAAAGCTCAATTTCGAAAATCTGGAACGATCGTATTACTTCCGCTTACAATAATTTAAAATGGAAATAATATTATTTTTCTATCTAAATGGAAAAAACTCACTTTTCTATAAGGAGAAACTTAGAAAAACTGTAACGCAATAACGTAATTAATCTAATTTCTTTAGCTTTATTTGTTGTTCGAATACTAACTATAAACAAATCAGTTTTAGTACACTAGCTAAAAGTGAACAAGCGAAAAAAAGTTAAAATTATTATTATTCAATATGTCATAATCTCAGTGATTGCTTAAAATTATAGGTTTGTAATTGATACATGGTTATTTAAGACTAAAAATAAAATAATCTCCTATTTTTTTGTAAAGTATTCGATAAAATGCCGATTTGTAACCGGGGCACATGATGTCATAGGAGCTCAGTGTAGGATCTGGGGCGGACATTTTGAAAGACTAGCGAGATAACCTTAGCCAATCAGCGTGCAGTTCTTAATGCTGGATTTGTGATTGGCTGGCCACCATTTTGCACACATTGGTATCCACCAATGTGTATGAAGCAAGTGAAATATGGGGGAACTGGGCTCATAGCTAAGCTCCTATATATTTATATTCTCCTGTTATGAAATTCCACACTACAAAAAAAATGATTTTTTTATAGATCATTTAAATTAATGACTTGGTAATAATTATTACAAAAACCTTGTGTGAAACACACTCGTGTGGAATTTCATAACAGGAGAATATAAATATATAGGAGCTTAGCTATGACCCCCAGTTCCCCCATATTTCACTTGCTTCATACACATTGGTGGATTACCAATGTGTGCAAAATGGTGGCCAGCCAATCACAAATCCAGCATTAAGAACTGCACGCTGATTGGCTAAGGTTATCTCGCTAGTCTTTCAAAATGTCCGCCCCAGATCCTACACTGAGCTCCAATGACATCATGTGCCCCGGTTACAAATCGGCATTTTATCGAATACTTTACAAAAAAATAGGAGATTATTTTATTTTTAGTCTTATATTAATTATTTTAATCCCAAATAACCATGTATCAATTACAAACCTAAAATTTTAAGCAATCACTGAGATTATGACATATTGAATAATAATAATTTTAACTTTTTTTCGCTTGTTCACTTTTAGCTAGTATACTAAAACTGATTTGTTTATAGTTAGTATTCGAAACAACAAATAAAGCTAAAGAAATTAGATTAATTACGCTATTGCATTACAGATTTTCTAAGTTTCACCTTACAGAAAAGTGAGTTTTTTTCCATTTAGATAGAAAAATAATATTATTTCCATTGTAAGCGGAAGTAATACGATCTTACCAGATTTTCGAAATTGAGCTTTTACCGGAAAAACAAGTTTTGAGGTCCCCTGAGCGCCCCAAAAAATGTTTTTTTGCAAATGGTGTCTGTGATTGTGTGTGAGAGTGTGAAAAGAATACGTCAAAAACTAAGGGTTGCAGGAAGCTTAAACTTGGTACTACCGTTAGATACTACCATCGCATCAGACGCCAAAATTTCGGTAAAAATCCATCAACCAGAAGTGCCACATTACTGAATGTTTTTTTTATTTTCTGTTTTTTGTGATTTTCTCGAAAATGGCTCCAAGGATTTTCTATAAACTTTAATTATCAATTACACATACAAAGAGCTACCTCGTTTATTTAAAACATTTCTCCAGAAAAATTCATTTAAGGAGACTTTTCCGGAAGCGGTGGGGTTATGTGTTCCTCTAATGTGCTATACAATTCTGTCACGTAAATAATATTAATTAGAATTATATAAGTGGCCAAAATTCCCAGTTTGTTGAAAATTGGTTGAGCGGAAGTGCTTTGACCTATACTGAATAGGTTTTTCAATTTTTTTGTGTGATATTCTCCATAAAAGTAACGACGGATTTAAACACTAATAAGAATTGTAAGTGTGAAGAAAATTTGCCATTTCACAGTAAGAGAATGTCGTGTGAGTGTTTCACACTAGGTTTTTTTTTTTTTTTTTTTTTTTTTATCTTCGGTATATGAATCCTCAGTTTCTGGAACATAGGGACAAGTATGGTCATTATAATTATCTATTTTTCCAGTTTTTGTATTGAGCGTGGAGCCTAACGCGGTTGCGTCTTTTACGAGTGCCTTGTACCGGCTCTGCTGACAATCGTCGTAGGGCAAGGATCTCCTAGTCCAGCCTGCATTGGGATACAAAGGTTGCATCACACTTGGACGCCTTTTTTTTTTTTGTAAGGAATGTAAAATAATTTTACTTCAGTTTTTCAGTTTCTATCAAAATGGCTTCAACGATTTCCTTTAAACTTCGTCACTCATAAATACCCATCACTTTTATTTTTGCCCACACGCATTGGCCTAGTAATTAGAGCACTCGCCTTTGGTGCGTAAATTCTTACAGTTGCATTTCTGTGATGGCAAAATCGGTGCTGACCCAGCATCGTGAGGAAAAGTAGGGTAGCTACAGAGTTGGTAGCGCACTTAGGTAGCGAAGGTCAGAACTAAAGGGCGAGTAAACCACAGCTGCTTACCACACGTCCGCCAATAAAAATCGCCATCAGGCAAGCCTTGGTTCTTCCTGGGCTAATGGCGTCATAGGTTTTTTTTTTTTTCTCTTTTATTTCCAATCTTTTACCAGAATAATTGATTTTGAATGGGATGTTGGGAATTGTTAGCGATACTGATTGAAATTTGTGTATCTTATTTCGTCAATTTAACAAATAGAATATCAAGTTGTATTTTTTCTTGCAGTTTTGCGATTTTTGAGAGATGAGATATGCAATTCAGGCGACACTGAATCTGTTAAACGTTTCTAAAATGAATTCTAATTGAATGCTTGCCTAAGTATTGCTATAAATCATGATTACATATATGTAATTGAATATTACATCATATTATGTGCATTTAAGTTGGTGATGTCGTCTTTTTATGTTTTTTTTTTTTTTTTTTTTTACCAAACGCATTAAAGTAAGTTTATTGGCAAAAAGAATGATGAGAGAAGTTATGAATAAAAATAAAACTTTAGGTTCAGATTTGGCGCTGTTTGTGACCTTGAGTTTTTATAACAGATGATTTAGGTTATGATTTAAATCTCTGAATATGGAGGTATCTTTATAGACTGGGTTCTGGTCGCACCAGGTTTTATAATGTTTCTTTAAATGATAATCCATTAGCTGGTTATTATTACTGTAGTAAATATTATACACAAAACTTACCTTGAAATTTTGTATAACACATTTGCCATGGATTTCACAAGATCTCTCTTAAAAAAAAAAAAAAAAAAAAATTATTTAAACTAGACAATTAAATATAATTATTTAAATTACTGAAGTTTAATAGCCGAAAGAATTTGTCATAAATCTCTTGGTATATATATATTTTTTATTTTTAATTGCCACAATTCAAGTGTAGGATTATTTTCAATTTTATACCGTTCGTTTATTTCATATCATTAAATGAGTGTTTTAAATGCATTGCTAAAATTCTGAGATGGCAGAAAATCAATAAACCGGTAGAATGATGTGCAAAATGTTTTTTTTTTAGTTTTCGGTTTTTTTTTTTAGAATATGGCACAAAGATTTTCCTTGTAAACTCAAAATAAATTCTTGAGCAACTGAAATGTTATTGGTGTGTCGTGTTGTAGAATAGTGTAGCTTGTGTAGTACGAGCGGTTTAGTAAAAAGGGCTTGTGTTTGTAAGTTTTTAAGAGAGTGAAGTAATAAGAATAATTATGAAAACACTGGTAGATTAAATTAAATATATTATCATTAAAGATATTTAAATATTTTACAATATCACAACTATTGTGTTTATGAAATTAAGTATTTATCTAGATTAAATGCAAAGCTCTTTTAGGTTTTAACTTATATCTGGCACTGATTACTAAAGTGTCCTAGCTGGATTTCCGTTTTACTTTCTCTTACTCCTAGTAAGAGGAAGTATTGTAATCGTGTCAAATTTTGAGGTCCCCTGAGTCCAAAAAAGTGGTTTTTAGCAAATTGTCTGTGTGTGTGTGTGTGTGTGTGTATGTATGTATGTGAACAGCATAGCTCAAAAACGAAAAACCGTAGAAAGTTGAAACTTGATATTCCGTTTAGGTATCACTATGGGATCTAGACACTACGTTATCTGTCAAAATTCCTCAACCGGAAGTACCATTTTACTAGTTGGATTTTTTACTTTTTTGCGATTTTCTCAAAAATGGCTCCGACGATTTTCTCTAAACTTAGCACATCAACCACCTATATAAAGAGCTACATCTTTGATTTGAAACATTTCTCCGAGAAAATGCACTGAAGGGCACTTTTGGAGGAAGGGGGGGTTAGATTTCCATCTAAAGTGCTATTTCAGTTTATTAGACAATTCTGTCATCTAAATAATGTTAATTAGAATTAAATATGTTGTTGAAATTCCGAGTTTGAAAAAATCGGATAACCGAAACTACGTTTACTTTACCACGTTACTAAATGATTTATTCACTTTTTCGCAATTTTCTAGAAAATGGCTCCGACGATTTTTTTGAAACTTCTTATATAAACTAAACATGCAAAGATCTACAACTTTTATCTAAAAAATTTATCTGGGAAAATTCTTTTAAGGGCACTTTTAGGGGAGGGTGGGATTACAGCTTCCTTCTAAAGTGGTATATAGTTGATTATACAATTCTATTATCCAAACAGAAATAATTATAAATAAGTAGATGACCAAAATTCCAAGTTCTAAGAAAGTTAGTAAACCGGAAGTCGCTTTTACTGAACAGTTTTTTCATTTTTCGACGAATTTCGTTATATTTGGAACACAAACTATAAAATTTGTCAATTAAAATTTTGTGAACAGGAGTAAGAGAAAGTTGTGTGAGTGTTTCACACCAGATTTTTTTTTAGACTATCCTTGGATGAATCTCTTCTAATTGTTTGTTTAAATCTTCCCCAGTGAGAAGAAGCGGTAGACAATGCTATCGAGGTTCATGAACTCTTCCTGTAACAGTACTTCTTCTACCTGGGTTACCCTTTTTGCTAACAAGCTCGCATTTTTCTCATAATTTTGGTTTTTTTCAAATTAAATATATTTTTATATTTCTTGCATCAATCACACAACACTCTTTGAAAAAAAAAAATTGGTATGAATTAACTATATATAAAATGACAAAGTTTCTTTAAACTTCAAGGTTTACCCATTTGTCCTAACAAAAAAATATAGAGGTGGGGTGGGAAGTTTCGCAACAAGCTCATCATCTACAGCTAATGGCCTCGTCTACCGCCTAGCAGTGTGAGGCTATGAGGTTCTTTTTCTATAAATCTTCTATCCTTCACCAACTTTTCCTTTTTCCTTTATGTGATTCCCCTCTTTGCACGCTTCTCTTCCCATCTTGTCCGCAGCCTGCCTCTCCCTCTCTGTCCACCAAGATTTACCACAAACGCCTACCTAGTCGTTCAGGGGGAACTCATAGCCAGCTGGTCCTTATTGTGGTGTTGCGTACGCTCTCTTCTGGTCGTTCCGATTATTTTTCTCAAATATCTCATCCCAGTATCTTGTTAGTGACTTCTACGTTTCATATCTAGGTCTCCGATGAAAATGTGAAGAAACGACGATCTTTTGGTTTTTGTTGGATCCTCTCTTCTGCTAAGAAAGCTCTTTCGGGTGCATTAAACATTCTGCTAGCAGCATTTATTAGAAATATTTTTTCTTGGGAAACGGATTTTATAGGTGTTCTAGGAGTTGGAAAGTCAAGAGTCAAGATGTATAATAATGAAGGTGTAATGTGACAAGAAATTGTAATAAGATCCGAAGCAGAGAGAGAGACATAAAATTTGACAGGATCACTCTCTAGCTTAGGCCAGACTAGAGTGGGAGAAACTATACAACTACGGGAGAGTATTCCAGTGTCTTCCGACAGTCTTGCAGCAGAGCTCATGCAGGAGTCACAACGCGTCAATAACCTTTCTCTTTATCTCTCACTACCATTTTATATATTTTAGTGTAAAGTCCAGGTAGTTTGAGTTACTTTTCTATTATACAGTGTTCACCCATACTTCTAGTTTACGTGTCTATCTAAACCAATTTCACTGCTTCTCAAACCCACTGTATTATATTTTAGTGTAAAGTATTTTAGTTTGTATTACCTTACTTATTATACACTGTTCAGCTTCCTAATTTCTCTCCTTCTCATACCCATTATAAAATGTAGAATAGTGATGTGGATATAATCACACTTCACGAATCAGTGAAGAGAATGAGTATAAAGAAAGAATTGAGAAACCGAGCAAACGGCTATTTAGAAGTCTTGCTTGTCTAAGGTCTTTTAGCTAGATTGGCTAGCTTGTACAGAATTCTCTAGCCTATAAAAAGATTTCTTGACAGAGAGCTGAGTGAACACAATTGATTACTTCTTGAAGGCTGTTACTTTATTTATTTTTCAGAGATGTGTTGTACACTTCTCGATAATTTTATTAGTAAACCCATTAAATACTTCTTCCCTAACTGGCTGTTTTCTTCTTAAGAGTGTTTTTAGACTTCTTAAAAGTTAATTTCCAGCTCTTGAGTATCGATTTTTAACTGGCAAGCCCGTGATGGAAACTTTCAGTATAGGTCAGCATAACAGAAGTGTAATATGCGTTCATGTACCCCATAACAGAACAGCAGCGCTGAAGCGGCTTGTGCCGGCATCACGAGGCTGCCTTATATTGTTGTGAATTTCTTCAACAATTTTTCCCACTAACTATATCAAAAATTCTATTATGAAGCATAGAGTGATGTTCTCGTTTCATACAAATATGATTAAGAAAATCGTCTTTATACAAAAAAAAAATACTTAATGCAATATTCTCTAAACTCAAAAAAAAAAAAAATCAATAATCGTAAAGACAAAAGTTAACGAAAACATTAAAGGTAGCCCCCTAGTTCCCCACCTTTGTGGTTATCACTTATTTATTAACTTTATATATCAAATATTACATCACAATTAATGATAAGATAATAATAGTATTTACTAAGTAATTACGATGGGTACATTGTCCTTGTTCTCACTGAATTGAATACTATTAAGGCAACAATATTATAAATTAACTTGCAGTGGTTGCATATTTGTATTATATATCCTCTCCTGCTGTTATAATAAATTCTTAATAATTTTATTTATTTCAATAATTACTATTGGCAACAATGTAAGAAATTAATAAACAAATCATAGCACTATTACTTCTCATATAAATAATTAGAAAAAAAACTTTAAAGCATAACATTAATACGATTTACTTTACTGCTCTTAATATTGTAACGTTTTTCCCTCTAAACTAGATACTGCAACTAGTTTTAAGTGGGTTCGTATAGATAAAATACTCTAAACTTCAATAAAGAAAACACCAATTTCTTGTTATACACAATAAATTACAAAATACAACACTTAATAATAATTACTTCACAGTTTAAACCACAAAAGTTCACTTTGTATATACTTTCCACAAACGTACACTTCGTTTGTCACTAGAAAACTCTCTCAACTCTCTGCGGTCCCACTATTTATACCGGTGGAGAATCTTCTCAATCCTTCCAGAAATAACTAGAGCTCGTCGCCAAAGCTTCCTAGCGGCCACTAAGAGAACTTGGGGTTCCTACTTCCTCTCCTAGATGACACCACTGGTTGCGTTACAATATAATTATGCATACAATGACAAATTTTCATTACATTAAAATTTAACTCATTTGTTCTAACATTAAATGTAAAGGATCTTGTGGAGAAGTACCTATCCATGCAGTGTCTTAAGTGTGATTACATTATACTCCGGAAGAAAGCGCTAATAACATTGAAGCAACCCTTACATAACATTTGATTTTTTTTTTTTTTTTTTTTTAATTTAAGGTGTCTCAACATCTGTGGTCATTGCGGCCCGGAGTCTTCCCCAGGCATGCCGGGCCTCCGACAGTGTTCTATCGTTAACAGACAACACTGTCCATCACCGGACAGTGAGCTGTAGGGGCTCCTAGGAAGAGAAAATCTAAGGGTAGCACGGCTGGATTCGAACCCGTGATCTCCGCGTTGCTAGTCCAGCGCGCTACCACTGAGCTAATCCCTTCCCTCATTTGAAATTTAACGCTTCAATACTGCAAAAACACCTGATATCATGTTTTTCGAAAAAAATATTACAAATAAAAGTGTAAGATTTCTATAAAATATCTGTGCAATTAATATTCCAAATTTAAAGGAAATCATTTTAGACGTTTGGGAGAATATTCCCCCTCCTACCACCCAGATAAATAATTAAATAAAAAATCTATTTGTACCCAGGCGAATAACACCTTTTGATCATGTGCGCTTAGCCGCAGCAGCAGTTTTAAATACTTTATTTGAAATAATTGCATCTGTCGAGATTATTATTTATCTCAGAGTGCCATTAATACAATTAGTGTGTTCGTCAACATTAGGATTTTTTTGATAGTTGTTTTTCTTGGTTAATTCTGGTAACAGACTGGCAAATAGCAAATGTCTCCGCCAAGTACACAGTTGCATAATGCGGGAGTGTCCAGTTTGTTGATAGTAACTCTTTCCGCTGTGTAGACAGCGCTTCCCACACCGTTGCCTACCTTAGACCCGTCTGTAAATACAGGTCGGAAATCTTTATAAAAGTTTAAAATTTCTAATAGTTTTTGTCTAACAAAACAGGAGGTGTTTCCTCATTTTTATATATTGAGAAGTACATACGGATACTTGCAGAGAGTAGGAACTAGGAAGGAGAAGGCTCCCATTGAAGATCCCTCCACTGGACCTTATTACATTCCTCCGTGTCTAGTAGCTCTTTAGCTCGGACCCCTTGGCGGAAACATTATTCATGTGGGCTCTCGAATATGGTGGATAAGAAGCTATGCAAACGCTTCCTCCATATTCCAGTGATGTACGTCAGGATGAGCTGTTCTGTTCTAAGCTGAGGAATATCTCTAATTATTACTAAATTAAACATAACTAATACAAAGTAAATTTTAATGAAGCAACTTATGTATGCTGTTTTTTATGCCTGGCGTATGTGTTCTACAAGGAGTTGACATTGTATGGAGAATAAAGAGTCCTGGGAAAGCATGATAAACCATCCATGCAGATTCCATAGCAACTCACTATCTAGAGAAGCAATGATGACTGGTGCTAGCTGTTGTGAAATGAGTAGCTGGAGAAGCCAGAGAGAGAAATTTCAAAGTGAATATATTAGAGGTGGCGAAAGGTTGAATAGCTGACGGATAAAATGTGGAACTATTTCAATAGTGAATATGTGAAGCATAAGTCATATTTCTGACCGGTTTCGGATTTTCATCCATCGTCAGAGCAAATTATTAGATTAGTATAAAGAGTTCACTTCAACGCAATGTTTTTGTTACACTTGACATTTGGTTTGTTGATGTATGTATGGAGGTTATAAGGTTATGTTATTATGTGCCATTAAACATACACACATATAGTAACCTAACCTTATAAACTCCATACAAACATCAACAAACCAACAAGTCTCGAGAATAACAAAAACATTGCGTTAAAGGGAACTCTCTAACATGAACCTAATAAATTCGCTCTGACGATGGATGAAAATCCAAAACCGGTCAAGAATATAAGAAATACGACGGATAAAATACCAGATATTTCAATAGTATTTATGCAACTGTTTATATCTGTTAATCGGTACCAAACATCATTAAGTTTCCTGTCTTTTATAATTCAATACTGATAAATTTAGAAGAAACTGAATAAATTGATAAAAAGCAAACACTACGTAAAGTTGATAAATGATGAAAAAAAAAAAGTAATTTTAAAAGAATTTACATACTTTTCTATAAACAACCTTGAAGTTCATTAATAAAGTAGAAATACTGATCTTTAAACAGGTTATTGCCCCATCATGTGCTAACTTTATAGAAGAAAAAAAAAAATAATAATAATAATTTGACGTACCAATGATTTCTTATATCCACTAAGATAATGCAACATATATGTTTATAATACTTAAAATATCCTTGGAACTGTTGTTTAATTTTTTTACTCGTCAGGAAGTATCATTTTAAATTCAGTTACACAAGAAACGTTTTTTTTTTTTTTTTTTACGCATAAAATGAAACATGGTAATTTAAAAATATTAATGAAGAAACTGTTTCTGAAAAAGAACAAGATACTTTAAAAAATTGCAAAAATAAAAAATCTGATTTATTTAAAAACACACACCTTTCTATTAGTGTCATTATTACGATTTTAATTAATAAAATTTTTTTCATCATCTGTATGTTGCTCTTATTATCATATCTATAAATTTCTTGTAACAACTACTGAATAAGGTTATATTCCAGGCATGTGAAACACTTGGCTCACCGACGGACAAGTGGTGCGCGACCCGCCAAGACTAGAAACTAACAGGATTATTTAACCTTTGACAATACTGGATTTTTTTAAAATAAAAATTATATGTATATATAATTTACTTTGTCCCAAGGTATATGGATAACGACTTTTTCTCGGAAACTAAGATAGCTAGAAAAAAAAAAACTAAAAAATACGTGTTCCCGTCATATTTTGTTAGGAATCCAAATTTAATTTGGTGCTTCCAGAAGCGAGATACAGACACCAACTTCATTTTTTCAAATGGAGAGGTGTGGTTTTTATTTAAGAAATAGATTCCTCTATTTTTTGTAAGAAAAATTTACTTGAACGGTTTTTTTTTTTTTTGAAAGATATTTTACAAGTTATGAATGAAAACATGATGCCAACAAGAAATTTCAAAATGATATTATAACGGTTTTTTTGATTGAATAAGTAGCTCGTGTCAAGTGATATCTTCGATTCAAAAAAAATCTTGTGGCAAATTTGAAAAATCAACAAAATTTTCACGAAGAGGATTTGCTGAGAGGCCATTTAGTGGCAATGTTTCATAAGGAGGCAAACCGTTCCATCTGATCTCCTTCTTAGCTCACTTCCTCTCCTCATCCCAGAACAACGTTCGGAGTGCGTGGGCATAATGAGCCACCAAGAGTAACCTGGAGTATTGCAGCCTCCACCACATTGCTTCTTTAGTAGTATAGCGTGTTATCCATTTTCCAATGGCCTAATCCCTATCCCTAGGAGATACTGATGGAAACTCCTTATGTCTGTTTATAACCATTCCCTTTGTTAACAAAACAGCATTTCGCTATGTTATTAATTCATAATTGTAATAATTATAACAGCTACTGAGAAGATCATTTATTCCTCATCTTGTTTCAAGAAGTTCCATTTAAAAAAATTAATTATTCACAACACTCGACTTAAATAATAATTTTTTTCTTTTACTTTGTTGTTTTTTTTTTAACTGCTTTTAGATGATTGAAAACCAAAATGGAAATTATTGATGCTGAGTTGGGTTTTTTCCTAAACTGTAAATTGAGACACGCAAAGTATTTATTTTTTTTATTATTATGAAAAAAATGTAATTTACAGACACCTGATTTATATAATTTACTTTTTTATAGTATACAAAATATGGTGTGAAACACTTAACGAGTTTCTCCTGCTTGGAATTATTGTGTATTTGGCTTGGTCCCTAAGTTGAATAACTTCTGAGATTTTATCTATCATACCTTGCTTTTTTTTCTTTAATTCAAACAGGTTTTGGGAGATGTATTTCTTTGGTCGTAAGATACAATTGGCAAGAAAAAGCATGTGCATGCATCTCGGGTCCAGTTCGAGCAAGATCTGCAATTAATGAGGAGTAAAATTTATAATAAAATAGTACTTTTCTTCTTATTCAATCAAAAAACCGTTATAATACCATTTTGAAATGTCTTTCATGATATCATGTTTTCATTCATAACTTGTAAAATATCGTTCAAAGAAAAAAAAAAAAACCGTTCAAGTAAATTTTTCTCACAAAAAAAATAGAGGAATCTATTTCTTAAATAAAAACCAACTCCCCATTTGAAAAAATGAAGTTGGTGCCTGTATCTCTCTTCTGGAAGCACCAAAACAAATTTGCAAATTAAATTTGGATTTCTAACAAAAAACTATAGGGGTCACGTATTTTTTAGTTTTTTTCTAGCTATCTTAGTTTCCGAGAAAAAAGTCGTTATCCATATACCTTGGGACAACCCTGCATATATATAAATAAATAAATGGGCCTACCCAGATTACAAAAATGTTAATTTTGTTGCAAGTTAGCTATATTATTTATCTAATCTTCTGTGAAGTTTTTACGCGCATTTTTCAAGGTCTCCTAGATCCTTATAATTGTCCACTTTAGACATCTTAAAATGAAAAACTAGTAATTATACCGGAACAAAACGGCTGAGGATTTTCGGAATTCAAACGATGAAAAAATTTATCAAAAATCCTGTATTGGCTTCTCCTTTATTCTAATTTTAAACATAAATGTGAGTATATATTCCAGTATATAATATTTTATTGAATATGTGGATGGGTTCGCAATGTTGGATAACATCTGGTATTTTATCCGTCGTAGCATGCATTTTCCTTTTGTTGCTGACTGGTTTCGGAGTTTCATCCATCATCAGAGCAAATTCACCAAGTTGGTGTAGGAGAGTACACTTCAACGCAATGTTTCTGTTACACTGACATTTGTATGTTGAATAAACCAGCACTCATAAATGTTATAAATAAAAGTTATCGATATTTCTGTATGTAGATAGAAAAATCGCTTGAGCAGTTTTCAAGAAAATCGCGAAAAACTTAAAAAAAAAAAAAAATCAGTAAAATTGCACTTCTGTTGATGGATTTTACCTGAAACCGAAAGATCGTGTCAGATGCGGTGATAGTATCTCCCTGTAATTTTTCGTTTTTGAGATATGTTGTTAACATCCACATACAGACTATTGGCTAAAAACATTTTTTCATACTCGGAGGATCGAAAAACTTGTATTTTCGGATAAAAAATCAATTTTGAAAATTTGACATGATCGAAATATTTGCTCATATAGGAGTAAGAGAAAGTAAAAAACACACACACCCACACACACATAAGAAATTTCCTGGCTAATTTGTCCGACTTTCATAAAGCTGGTGTCTGTCCTCACGCGTTGGTCTGTGTCTGGTGCACTCGCCTTTCGTGCGAGAATTCAGGGTTCGATTCCCGTCAGGGCAAAGTCGGTGTTGACCTAGCATCGTGATAAAAAGTGAAAAACTACATTCTTTCCGTATACCCCTTTTCCTCCTGGTACTTCGGGGGATCTTTCTAGAACGTACCTACCCGTTCGGGTTTACCGGTCCCCTGTTGCAAGCAACGGGATCGTTTAACAAGAAGCGGATGTCACCACCATGGAAGGACTTTTAGTGCAATGCCCGACCATAGCAGAAGTGCCGAAGCACTCCCCCGCTTGAGCCATTTAAGGGCAGGTTGAGATACCCTCAACCAGCTCGCACAGTGATCCCACAATGTGGTCACACTCCACTACCACAAGCTAGAGAAGGCACTCTCTAGCAGGCTCTGGTGAACCGCGCACACCCAACGAATGCGTTTCCAGCAGCGGGTGGCTCCGGGCTTAATTTTATATTGCGAGTCTCCTCCCGCTCAACTCATGACCTCGGTCATTGGAGTTATTGTTAAACCACGGCCACTACAAATCCTACCTCAATTGCAAGCAATTGACTCGGGAAGTAGCTTGCGCCCATATTTCCGTATTTCAACTCCAACGAGCTAGCGTGACTGATCGCACCCCCCATGGATCTAATGTCCATCTACTGATTCCTGTCCATTGCCTCAAGCACAGTGTTTCAGTAACCCAAGTAACTTGCAGGCAACCCTGCAAGGGGAAAGGATCAGGATGGGTTGGGGGAGGGAATCCCCAACCTGGAGAGCCAGAGGCTGATTGTACCCCGCAGGGTGGGCGATGACTTCGCCACAAGCCTACGCCAAAATTTCTTTAGTTGTTGAAGTAAGAGTGACACAACCAGATTTTACTTTCCACACAAGGACTTATTAGAAGATTCGATTTGTCCAGTGCACGGTCTCCCTTTTAGTCGCCTCCTACGACAGGTAGGGCATAGGCCTATTCTACCCCGGGACTTACACGGGGAAGTGAGAAGCTACAGTTAGTAGCACCCTAGGTAGCGAAGGCAGGAACTAAACGGCGTGGAAACTGCAGCGTGCGGTAAGATTCATGATGCATGTAGCTGAGGATCATCAAGACCAAACCCAGATGAAAGAAGAGAAGTTTCGAAAAGAAGGATGACTAGATCTTTGACAGATTTATCATTCTTGTCTGCTTCCGCTTTCTGTCGCAAAGTGTCAATAATAGAATGGTCAGGGTTAATTTCAAGATTTTTTTAGCTGCCATGTAACCCATGAGTAGATGTATCTCTTAGGGCCTGTGCTTTCATAATTCGCTCCATATTTGCGGTCCAACCATATTGAGAGGTAACAATACAGCAAGGTGAATCAACTAGTCTGTTGCTCACAACTACTTTTTCAACCTTCTTATCTAGGATATCTTTCATTACTTTACACAGATTCTCAAACTTGGCTTTATCTTCTTCTCTCTTCTTTTTCTCATCTTCATCTTCTGGCAAGATAGGGGTAACCTCGCCCCCTATTCAAATCGCCGTCTGGCAAGGTTTGGCCCTTCATGGGCTGTTGTGCCGTAAGATTTTTTTTTTTCATCAAGTTGCCAACATTAAATATTTCAAACAATAATAGTAGATAGATTACTAATAATTATAGTGCTGTTATACCAGGGGCGATCAAATACAATTGGTTTTTACAGGCTAAGGAATTCCTGAAATGCATCTCAGTGGAAGATTTAGGTCAACTACAGAAGCTGATCAAAGTTAAGTTTAGAAAGACACAAAAATTATTTATTTCAAGCCTATTTAGAAAGAGCCTTAAAGACATCTTTTAATAAATTTTGGAATAATGCAGTGTTGTTGAATGAAACTCAGAAATATCTTCAGAGCTTTGTACCTTTTAAATTCCTTGAAATTTATACCCCAAATAAGACTTTCTGGCCATTTTGTATTTTTGGTTCAAACTTACATTCACTAAAGAAACATAAAATTAATAGAAAATTATTGGCCTTTAAACGAACCAAAAATTTGAATATATATGTTTATAATGTGTCCATTATACAGAGTATTTAAAAAACAATTAAATATAACTATAGAAAATGATGCTAATTCTGAATTTACAAATCGTGTTACATAATACTCCTGTTGCGCATACAATATATCATATTTACAATTTTCTTGAAAATGTTTTAAAAATTAGGAGCCTTTGCTTTAAACGAATGGTCAATTTTAGTTTCATATTGTTATAACTGTTGAGTAGGTATAGCTTTATTTATTTACTTTATTTGTTTTATCTTAAGTTTGTAGGTTTTGGTTTTTGTAAAAGCAGAATCATATTATGTTATGAAGTATTTACCTTAGAATTAAGTAACAGAACTCCATTTGTACAAATTTGAATAAATAAGTAAAAGGTAGATACATTATTCTTAATTAGATTATTCGCAAACAAAATGCTAAATATCTTTGTATTGAGACAGTTTGAAAATTAAACTTGTAAAAGTACTGCTGTCTGCTCTAGTCTTTGGAACAATCAACTGCCATGGTCGCTTTCATGGAGAGGATCAAGTTGAGTGCTGAAGTATCGTCAAATATTGAATTAAAATACTGAAATAATGTATAAGAAAATCCAGAAGCTAAATGTCAAAATTATTAAAAAAAAAAAAAAACAAAGTTGTGCTCTGCAAATATTACTACTGAGTTGCAAATTACATAGTATATAAAATGCAAATTAAAAAATAATAAAGACAAAAAGGTCAATTAACAGAGAACCAGTGTAATCTTCTTTGGTAACAAGAACAAGCTATTAGTTATCCTTGGCTTCGTTGATTACAGTTACAAGTACTTGTAGAGATTGTTGAGTAATTCTTTTAATTTTTTTTAATATCCTGTTTTTCCTTTAGTCATTTATTACTTGTTCCAATTCCTTGTCCGGCTGAATATTCCTTGTGGGTAATTGCGAACTGTCCAGTCTACTCATTTTCAACAATGTCATCTTAATGTCGAATAATCTAAGTCATTTGGTTTGTCTCTGTACTTATTAGCAAAATTCTATCTGCCTGCCTGCTATAGATTTGGTCAAAAATAGAATAAAAAAAAAAAACAGTCTGTTACCAACACAAACTCACATCCAATGAAAATTATTTTTCTATATTTAAAGAAATTAGAAAATTCCAATAAGACAACATACTTTCTTCAAAACTAATTTGAATGGATTTATTTATTTCTTAACAGCTGTAATAGATTCCTAACAGAGGGATCCATAGCAGAGACAAAGTGACAGGACCACTCTCTCGGACCAGGTGGGAGAAACTGCTTAAATACAGCGATGTGAGATATAGGAGATATATATATAGCAGAATTCACTCGGCAGTCACAACGTGTCATCTACCTTGCTCTTTACTACTCTACCATTTTAGTGTAAACTCCAGGCAATCAATGTCACTTTTTACATCATACAATGTTCAGCTATATCTAGTTTATTAATCTAAACCAAACCATTTTCTCTCCTTCATCATACTCATATAACGGCTATCTTATTTCATCACTAGAAGAAACGTAGACGAACTATTTGCAAATTTAAAGTGATTTATTCCATTATAGAGCTCAAAGCCTCACAAGCGAAATGCACTTAAGCTCATTGCCCATTGCGCTCCCAAAATGAATAGATCAGCCCTGCCCCATTATTGAATAAAATGCCAGAGTCCTTTCGGTCATCTTGCCTATAGATGTGACTACACAATACGAAGAAGACTAAAAAAAGCAGGTGGGGTGGAAAAATTGATGGATTTCTCCCTCTCTTTCTCGGGAAATGGTTGTGATTGTGATATTCCTACAGTGCACATTACGCTCCCTACGAATTCAAAGAAAATAATCCCCCTGTGCGTAGTTGTAAGTCTATCAAAGGAAACTAGCTTACGATTAAGAAAAAGCAGACGAGATGCACTACTGGGCAGGATATATTCGATTCAAAAAAAAAATCTTGTGCCAAATTTGAAAAATCAACAAAATTTCTATAAAGAGGATTTCCTGAATGGCCATTTTGTGGCAATGTTTCATAAGAAGGCAAACCCGTTCCATCTGATTTCCTTCTTAGCTCTTTTTCCTCTCCTCTCTCTTCAAAAAACGTTCAGTGTGCTTGGGCATAATGGGCCAGCCAGAATAACCTGGAGTATTGCAGCCTTCACCACACTGCTTAAGTAGTGGAGCGTGCTTTATCTTAAGATCCATTTTCCAATGTCCTAATCCCTATTTATGAAGAAAACTCCATATGTCTGTTTATAACCATTCCTTTTGTTAACAAAACAGCATTTCGCTATGTTATTAATTTATAATTGTAATAATTATAACAGCTACTGAGAAGATCATTTATTCCTCATCTTGTTTCAAGAAGTTCCATTTAAAAAAATTAATTATTCACAACACTCGACTTAAATAATAATTTTTTTCTTTTACTTTGTTTGTTTTTTTTTTTAACTGCTTTTAGATGATTGAAGACCAAAATGGAAATTATTGATGCTGAGTTGGGTTTTTTCCTAAACTGTAAATTGAGACCCGCAAAGTATTCATTTTTTTTATTATTATGAAAAAATGTAATTTACAGGCACCTGAATTATATAATTTACTTTTTTATAGTATAAAAAATGTAGTGTGAAACACTTAAACGAGTTTCTCCTGCTTGGAATGATTGTGTATTTGGCTTGGTCCCTAAGTTGAATAAGTTCTGAGACTTTATCTATTATACCTTGCTTTTTTTCTTTAATTCAAACAGGTTTTGGGATCTTGCTCCATTGTCATATTCTAAATATCAAGTTCATGTAGAGACATAGACTTCTATTTTCAAAGTTTCTGTGTATACCTACGTTAGTTACTTATAGTGTGTGACAGAAACTACGAAAGTATAAGTCTTTAATAACCATAATCAAACTCTTATGAAGGACAAAAAAAAATCTGAAACTGGGCAGAAAACAAACATGCAAATTGAAAGCAGATTTTTCTTCAAATATGGAATCTTACAGACCGTTTTGTTGTCCTTAATGTTATACATAAATTTAGATATTGGGAATCCCTACTGTTTATTTGTTGCTAATTAGGATATAGGTGCTACTTGATTGTGTCTATAAATACCTAACAAAAGATGACAGCTTAGAGATAAGGCTGTCTGTCATATAGCCCTAGAATCCCTCCTAATATCAATGTGTTCTGAAAAATGTTTGAAAAAAAAATGTGCTAAGTTTTATATATCTCCATTAATACAACGTTCAAAAATTAAATCGTTTTTGCGATATCCAAAAAAAAAAAAAAATCATTTTCTTGGAGAAATATTAGAAATAAATGTGATAAGCATAAATAGTATGCAAAATTAAAGAAAATATTTGGAACCATTTCCAAGAAAAACGTAAAAAAATTGAAAGAAAAAAAAGAACATTCAGGAAGTTCGTACGGATTTTGACAGAAACCTTGGGGCGGATGCAGTGGGTGCTGCCTTAATGGAATAACAAATTTGATTTCCTACGTTTTTTCATCGTTGATTTATTTTGTCCTTGCAATTACATACACATAGGTTGCAATCATTAAAAGAAGTGAAGTATTAGAGCCACATATTCTCTGTACATCACATATGAAAACGCAAAAATAATTCTCAATAAAATCCTTACTAAATTGAATCTAGTAAACAAGTTCCGTCATTCATTAATACTTAGATTTTGTTAAAAAAAAAAAAATAAATAAATAAAATTAAATAATGACTCAATATTATATATAGTTTTAATGGCACACAATATATATACGTTTTCCTTTCTGTATAGTGTAAAACATGAATTAAAATTGTTTATTAACTAAAAGAGAAAACAATTTCAATGCCATAACTGGACCTTTTGTAATTTATTCAATGAATTACATAGTACATTAACTGATCTATCTTTAGAGATATATGTATATATATATTGTACATTTTACAAAAAGGTATTGAGGTTACTGGGAGGGTCTAAAAGTTCTCTATTTATCTTTTAGGTAAGGCTAAATTGATCCTAAAACACATTACGTCAGAATTGAATTACAATATTATAGTAATAGCTTTAAAGAAGTATACGAAATTTTTTTAAATTACAGACCAATATCATTCACAATCTAAAATTACTTAAGAATTTAATTTTGAATCTTCATTTAATTTACTTTGAAAATAATGGAACATAAACTGTAAAACAAAAAAATTGACTTTTATTTAAAGGTAACTAACAAAAATAGTTCAGAAACTAAAAAGAGGTTCAAATGTAATTATAGTGAAGATAATTATCTTAATAAACCAAAACGGTTTTCATTGCCGTATGATTCATCTTTAAAATTTTAATTGCAACATATTTTTTTACAAATATGTTAATTGCCTCAATAATTATTACACAATAGATACATAAAATGACGTTATATTATATGTAAACAAATAAATTATTGTAAAAATTACTTGTATAGTTAGAATTATTAACATTTTGAAATAATAATAATAATAATAATAACATTGAAAGTATCTGTCTTTAAATTACTACAAAATGTTTGGACGAATAATATTATTTAGCTTTGAAACTTCAATAACTATTAGTTTCGATTACTGCTCTGGTAAAGAGAAGGTATAGTAATAGTGTCAAATTTTCGATAAGGAATTTTAAGGTTACCTGAATCAGCAAAAGTAGTTATTAGAAAAGGACTGTGTATGTGTGCCCATAGCCTCAAAAACGACAAAACTCGAAAAGTGCAACCTTGGCATTCCGTTTAGGTATTACTATGCGATAAGGCATTAAGTTGTGTGTCAAAATTCCTCATCCAGAAGTTCCTTCTTTTTTTTGCGATTTTCTTTAAACATTAAATACGAACTACCCATATAAAGAGTTACAACTTTTTTTTATACGAAACATTTCACCAACAAAATTCATTTAAGAGGGCTTTTGGAAGGAGATAGGTTATTTAGGAAACCTAAATCATTAGGTTTGTACCAACACACAAAATGGAATCGTTTCAAAACCATTATCGGATTCAGGGTGCAGACGCTGACCTACCACCGTTCTAGACTTGGTACTAAATTAAATGAGGATTCAAAGTTGTTTTTATTTACAGCTTTATGAATTGATTTTAAAGCTCTGTGGACACTATGAGTTTATAATCTTACTTTTATCGAGATAATACAAATTATCACAACTTCACTAGTACTTGATACGTTTTTCAACCCAATGATTTTCTTTAAAGTTGATATATTAACTACACATACAAAGAACTATAACTTTTATTTAAAACATTTCTCCGAGAAAATTCATTTAAGGGCATTTTTTAGAGAGGGTCGGGGTTACGGTTTCCTCTAAAGTGCTATTTCAGTATATTACACAATTCTATCATCTAAATAATGTTAATTAGAATTATATATGTTGTTGAAATCCCGAGTTTGAAGAAAATCGAATGACCGAAAGGGCAACTTTACTGAAAGTTGTTTTCAGTTTTCTACTATTTTCTTTAAAATGGTTCCACAGATTTTCTTTAAACATTAAAATATTAAACGTGTGGATGGGTAACTTCTGGTATTTTATCCGTCGTAGCATGCACATTTATATTATTCCGGACCGGTTTCGGATTTTCATCCATCGTCAGAGCAAATTCACTAACTTCGTGTGGAGAGTTCACTTCAACGTAATATTTCTGTAACACTCACACTTGTTGGCTGTATAAATTTGGGGGGGTTATAAGGTTATGTTCTTAACCTTTACATAGCCTTATAACCTCCCCACATAATTATATACAACCAACAAGTGTGAGTGTATAGCGGCCTCTACACGGTCAATAATATTGACAATTCTTTAGAGTATTGACAATAATATTGACCATGTAAGGTGAAAAAATTGTATTGACAAGAGTATTATCCGGATTTTCTGATTTTCGTGCATCAATACTGAGAATTGGAGGGGATATTGACAATAATATTGACCGTGTAGGGGCGGCGCCAATATTTCCATCAATATTCAGTTCAATAGTTTGATACAACGTTGAAACTAACCAGTACAAAACAAAAGCGATACTATTATAATAGGTTAAAGGACTTTATGAGTAGTGCCAAACGCCAAAATAATGGCTACGCAAGCTTTTGTACGATTATTCATTTTTTAAGGTAAAAAAAAAAAAACCAACAAAAAATAATGAGTACAAACACGTAAATTCGCTCTCCTAGTGGCAGAAGTAGTAAATAATGAGCACAATTATTGACAATAATATTGATCGTGTAAGGTAATGAAATATTGAAACTGGTTAGCACGAGTATTGATGGTTATATTGTCAATACTGATATTGGCAATATTATTGACCGTGTAGAGGCCGCTTAACAGAAACATTACGTTGAAGTGAATTCTCTACACGAACTTGGTGAATTTGCTCTGACGAACGATGAAAATCCGAAACAGGTAAGGAATAATATAAATATGCATTGTACGAGGGATAAAATACCAGCCTTTAAATATTAACTACCCATATAAAGAGCTACAACTTGTATTTGCACCATTTCTCTGGGAAAGTTCAAGTTTAAAGTAACTTTTGCAGGAGAAGGTTATGTTTTCCTCTAATGTGCTATATAATTCTGTCAACTAAATAATATTAATTAGAATTAGATAAAGTTGCCAGAATTCCCAATTTGAAGAAAATCGGTTGACCATAATTGCAACTTTACTGAATAGGTTTTCAGTGTTGTTTTTTTTTGTGATTTTCTTCATAAAAATGCCGACGTTTTTAAACCCTAATAAGAATTGTGGTGAAAATTCTCACTTTTCGCAGTAAGAGAAAGTCGTGTGAGTGATTCATACCAGATTTTTTATTTTATTTAGTTGAAAAATGATTTTGTCTGAATTTTTTTATCGACATGTATATCAGATTTTATTCTGTAGTTTTTATGAATAAGAAAATATATGTTACATCTTTTCATTTTAGGTTTGTAAAACCTTCTCTCACTTTTAATATGTAAGAATTATGGATTCGTATTATATGATTTCGATTAATTGGATACCCTAAGGAGTTAATTGGGTGTTAAGTATATATTTGTTTCAAGTATTTTCTTAATAGTGAGCCACAAAACCAAATAGGCAAGGTAATAATCGGGAAGGTTTCAAAAGTGTTGAAGTGGCTATTTACCATCTGACGATGTTATCATTTATAAACGAAATTGAATAACAATGAGTTACTTTTTAAATATTAAACAATTCACTAAACACAAAATTAACAAGATTGTTGATTAAACATACAAATAATTAAGTTTCATGAGTGATTTTAAGAATAAAAATTAATTATAAATATGACATTCAAGAAGACAACAATATCTTGATTGTGTCGACATGTCCTGTAATTATTGCTATACATGTTTTTTTTTTTTTTTTATTATTATCAGGAAAATCGAGGAAGCACTTGTTATGATTGGTCAATATATAATCTGATTTTTAATTTTTATGTTTTTATAAGTACATAAGTCCTTGGATAAATGGGCAGCTGAGGACACGAAAGAAACAAAAGTGAAATCATATTTCAATTATGTAACTCTGAGATTGCCCATGTAATTCATTTGTTTAAACCCTCATTATAAAGTCATTTAGATTTATCCATAATTTAAAGCAGGTATTTAGCTGTGATCTAGGAGTTGAACATAAAGCTTAGTGTGATTATATCTACCATTTGTTAAAACAAAAGAAGAATATTGCTAGTTAAATTGAACTTTTTTTTAAGAAGAACAATAGATGAATTGTAAACTTTGGTTGAAACTTGAAACTATAAAAAAAATATTTCAACTTCTTTGATGCCCATGGAGTGAATATTAATCATAACCAACAATACACTTCATATTATTTGTTTATTTCAATTTTACTACTAAAGGCCAATTATTTAACACTTTTATATTTTGCTAGAAGTATTCATAAACATTTTACATTCATTGCAATTGTCTCTTATTCTAAAATGAACTGAACTGAAGAATTTCAATGTCAGTTTTAATTGACCAAATCTGCAGGTATCTAGGATTATCAACACTATCTTTAAAAATAATTCAGTTTAATTAAGGTTAAATATCATTGGGGGTAATGTGACCTAGAGCTATCTATTTGCTTCCGGCTTTAAGATTTTCCATAATAGAAAAACTGTTATGACATAACGACCTTGTTGTGCTATATTTCTCAACTTATAGTTGACAAATTTTGTTCCAAAAATTTGGTATGTTTACTACTACCTGTTAATTGTGGAATTTAGTTTTAAGAATTCATATATATAGAATCCCTGCATTCACAACTTACATCTCTTGTACAAGGCAGAAAAGCACATGAGAAAAATCGGGGAATAGTGTATAGGTTTTAAATTGGGTATGGGATCAGACCTGATACACTACTTATCACTTTGAATCTAATTTTAAAGTGCCACCAACGGATGATCTTAACTATTACATCAGTAGGCCCTTTTGGAAAAATAAAAAACGTGGTTTATACAGATGGCTACAGAATTAATACAATATTGGTCATTTTGTATTTATTGGCATGAATGTATTTATTAGCGAGAATGTTAAAATGTATGTTGTTAAGTTTAGGTTTTTTAACAAAGGTTGAAAGAAATTTTTTATAAAAGTATTTCAACCCCATTATGTTTAGATCATTTTAGGATTAATTCATTTTTAGGGTGTGCAGGAACATTTGTTACATGTACTGCACGCCCCAGATATTTTGTACAGTAAAATAGCCTCCTTAGAATAAATCATACAATCAGAAGCTTACTAATATAAGTAAAATATAGTAAAAAATAAGTCAATAACACTTATAATGTAGTCATAGGGCAAAAGACATTTCTAGTTTTGTACACTTAATAGTTAAATAAAGTTCTAGTAGGATAAGGGATGGCACGAACCAACATTCCATACTCCTCCTCGTCGACTAGCTCGATGAATTAAGAAGGGATGTGTGGAAAGATATTTGATGACAACCTGTGGCTCCACATTAGCTTGCTGGGCACGGTTTTCTGAGTGGACGCCAATCTAGGATGACATGTGCCATCCCGGCTAGTGTGGACCCAGTCCGAGAAAGAAAACTAACTAATGAGCGCTAACGATCGCAGTTGTCGATGCGCAAAAAAAAAAATCTGGTGTGAAACACTCACACAACTTTCTCTTACTCCAGTACTCAAAATTATAATTGACAAATTTATAGTTAGTGTACCAAATTTAATGAAATTCGTCGAAAAGTGAAAACACTGTCCAGTAAAACTGTCCGGTTTACTAATTTCCTTGAAACTCGGAATTTGGGTCATATATTAATTTCTAGTTATTTCAATTTGGATGACAGAATTGTATAATCAACTGTGATAGCATTTTAAAGAAAAACATAACCCCCCTCCCCCAAAAGTCCCCTTAAATGAATTTATCAGGGGAAAAGTTTCAAATAAAAGTTGTAGCTCTTTATATGTATAGTTAACAACGCTGGTTTAAAGAAAATCGTTGGAGCCATTTTCGAGAAAATACCAGAAAACTGAAAATTATATTTCAGTAAAAACGCACTTCCGGTTATCTATTTTTTTTCAAACTCGGAATTTCAACAACATATTTAATTCTAATTAACATTATTTAGATGACAGAATTGTCTAATATACTGAAACAGCAGTTAAGATGAAAACCTAACCCCACCCCTCCCCAGAAGTGCCCTTAAATGAATTTTCCTGGAGAAATGTTTCAAATAAAAGTTGTAGCTCTTTGTATGTGTAGTTGATATAGCAAGTTTAAAGAAAATCTTCGGAGCCATTTTTGAGAAAATTGCAAAAACGTAAAAAAAACAACTAGTAAAGTGGTACTTCCGGTTGAGGAATATTGACACATAACGCACCGTCAGATCCCATGGTGATACCTAAACGTAATATCAAGTTTGAACTTTCTACGATTTTTCGTTTTTGAGCTATGCTGTTCACATACATACACACACACAGACACACACACACACACACACACACACACACACACACAGACCATTTCGCTAAAAACCACTTTTTTGGACTCAGGGGACCTCAAAACGGATATTTCGGTGTGAAACTCGATATCGAAAATTTGACACGTTACAATACTTCCTCTTACTAGGAGTAAGAGAAAGTAAAAATATATATTGGTCATTTATCTACATTGGCTAATGGCATCCATACTTTTCTTATTATATCCCTTCGATCTTTCAGAAAGATTTGAAGTACGTACAATGGACAAAAAGGTTGCTATTTACTCCAACAGTTAGGCCGCTCTAAAAGCGTTATAGATCCGATCAAAATTAGAAATAGAACGCCTAAGGAAATGAAGTTGGTGAAGCACAATGAATAGCTTATGGCTAAGTTGGGTATTGGAGCATAGAGGCATGCAAGATATCGAAAAGGCCAGAATCTTGACCCACCTAATCTAAATCTGAATCTATTTGCGATCTCTTATAAAACTGCATGTAAGGTCATTAAGAATTACAAGAAGACCGTGCCTAATTTGGGCCATAAGTAGGAGGAGTGTTAAGTGATAGAGTATTGTGTTGTTATTCCTGGGAAAACCAGTAAGCTCCAGCACATTCCAGTGAGCAGTGGGTGCATTTTGCTCGAAGATGATTCCTAAAATTTGGAGAAAGATTTGGGGTTAATGTAAGATTAAACCAGATTGTACGATGGGTCTCTTTTGTCTAACTTCATTAAACCGTTGAGATTGCACCTGAAACAACGAAAATCGATCAATATTGACTAAGAATTCTTGAACACAATTTACATTTTTGTTTTGGATTAGTTATTCAGGCAAAAAAAACATGATTATGACTTTTTTCTAGCATTTCGCAACCAACAACATAAACAATAACATCATTACTTTTATAGGTTATAAATTATTATTATCTTAAAATTTTTATTACTCTAAACATGGCATAAATTACATAAATTAGAGAATATATGTTGTGTTAAGTAAGTATTTATAATGCACAGACATTATTAAGTGAGATACGTGCTGTGTGTCACGTGCACTTTGCTACCTACAAAGTTTTGCGCAATTTATAATGAAAAAAAATATAATATATAGGACATTCTTTAATATGTGATTAAAATAAATTTCAATTGGATTAAAAATTTACATCCACTTTTGTTAATTTAGCTGGACTAATAATATTATCAATCCGGATTTCTAATAATTTATTAAAAATTCACTCTATTTCTGTTTTTCTTTCTAAAAAAAAAAAAAAAATTAATGACTTTCTTCTTAGAAGGCCACCCCTCCCCATTATTCCCAAAAAATAAATTATCCTAATAATAAAGTAGACAGTATGTAAAGTATAAAGAGAGTTACGAAACCGTTTTCGACAAAATCGGACAAACTGAAAAAAAAAAAAACACTCTATAAAGTAAAATGGCGGATTTCGCAGGAAACCTTTGTGCGCTGCCGAATGGAGAGACCTAAATGCTTAAACGAATAGTCTTACCTTAAATTGATAAATTTTTTTAAATATTGGAATTTTTACTTTATCTTATTTATTATATAGTAATTAATCTAATTTTATACAGAAGATGATATTGTTTTTGTTTTTTTTACATGATATAGTTTAAAGATAAGCCTAATGATTTTCCTAGAACCTAACTCAAATCAATTTTCTCATAGAAAAGCTTTCAGATAAAAGTGGTAAATGCTGGGATTAGTGTTTATATGATGGGTGGAATTAGCCCAGTGGCAGCGTGCTACATTTGGAGTACGGAGGTTCTGATTTTGAGTCCATCAACGCTATACTTAGGTTTTCTTGTCCTAGGAGACTTTGCAGCTTACTGACCGGTGTAGTTTGTAGTTACAAGAAAACACTCCCCGAAAAATCGGTAAGTCACTGAGTCAAACTGTGGGGTCCAAGGAGGCTTTGGATAGTGCAGTGCTTGCTTCCGCCCCACAGACCAAGTTAAATTTTCTTATTATATTTTTTCAAAGGCGTGAAGTGAAGAAAGTAGGGGCATATTGCCCCTATCGGTATTCGGCATGAGACATCTCAACCTATACCTTTTAGGGTATTTTTCCTAAGGAATCCAAGAATCTGGGAAGATTCTAGGGTCCCCAACACCTGGCCGTGGAGACTAAACTTTCTCTGGGTGATAGCATCCCAGTCCCTTGGTGGGTGTTTTGTTTTGGAGTACTCTCCTCATCTACCCACAGAAATTTTATGTGCTAACACATACTAGGTCCAGCTTCTTCAAAGATTCAGTGATTACAACGCCCCGTGAGAAAAACTGTCAGCATCAGTGACATTATACACTCAGTGTATAAACTGAATTTGTTCCATGTTATCACACTGTCTGATAAACGCAATCTGAAGATGGGCGAACGCTCGAAACCGGTCGATGACCACAAATGAAGCAGGCTGCCACGGAAAATGTCGCTGATGCTTTCCAGCTCTGCGGAATCAACCACCATAAAAACTGTCAGCATTTGAAGCCAACTTTTACTCAGACTGATCTGAGCACGCCTCAGCTCTTTTTCCGGTCTTTAGCCTGACTCAGTTCCGAGAGGTTTCTTCAGAGCAAAACCCTCTTGACTTGCTTTTCGTTTCTGTGCTCTTCTCGAAGAGTCGGGTCGTTTATTTCACAAAAGTGCTCTGGCTCCCTTGTCCTCAAGGCGGAAAGAGTCTTGTTAGAAAAATATTTAATATAGAAACCATGAAAAACTAAAAAAAAAATAACTAAGCTAAAAGCTTAAAAAAAAAATGCTTTTCTGGTTAACGATTTTCTAAACTCAGAAGTTTTAGCAACACAATTAATAATTCATATTATAGTGTATACATTGTCGAACTGAATTATATAATGAAATGATAGTTTAAAGGTAAGGTTTAAATTGCAGCCCATGCAATTCTGCCAAAATTCCATTTTCTCTGAAAATTGTTTTAAATGGCAAACCATATTTACAGAAATCATAAGAATTGCTTTCGAGTAAATCCTCTAATTAAAAAACAAAACCTGTCGCACTTTCTGTTGACGGATTTTGATTGCAAATTCATGTCTGGATTACTTGATGAAAAATAAAAACTGAATATAAAGTATCTGATTATTTTTTAAAAAAAAATTTAATTAGTTTCCTCAAACAACAATAATTAGAGAAAGTGAAAATATTACCAATTTGGATACTCTTAGAAAGATATAAATTAAATTAAGTTCAGTACTTAAATTTAAAAAACAAACTGATGGAAATAAAAAAAAGTACACAAGTTGCATTAATGTCAAGGATGCAGTTAGTTTATGTAGAGATTGCAATCGTGCCAAATTTTGGAAATTGCGATTTCACTGAAAATATGAGCTTAAAAAAAAAATTATTTTCTCCAAAAGTTGAATAACTTGAATATTATTTCATTGAAATCAATGAATAAAACTTTTAATATCTAATGAGTATGAATAAGTTGTTAGTTCCCATAGATCAAAATATAGGCTAAAATGCTATTTGAATATATTTTACGATTCTATCAACTAATATTAATAAGAATGAAATGTACTGCCAAAAAAAACCTTTAATTATGCCAACGTTTCGACAAAGTTTTCTTTCTTGATCAAAGTTTTAATATAATAGACAGTCTATAGATGTACTGAAAAATATTTTTAGTGGAACATATAAACTTAAAAAAATTATTAACATCACAGAAACATCAACAAAAATAGAAATTAAAGCTACTGGTTGGTAGTGTTATATATTATTTTTCTTTACATCTTTCAAGAATGTCTTAAAGCGGCCCCCTACACGGTCATTAAAATTGTCAAGTGACAATATAACCATCAATACTCGTGCTAACCGTTCTCAGTACTTCTTTACCTTACACGATCAATATTATTGTCAATAACTTTGCTCAGTACTTACTACTTCTGCCACTAGAAGAGTGAATCTACGTGGTTTTACTCGGTTTTTGCTCTTTTTTCCCCTTCCAAAAAATGAATAATCGTACAAACGCTTGCGTAGCTATTATTTTGGCGTTTGGCACTACTCGTTAAGTAAAATACAAACACTAGATGAAAGAATGGTTGAAGAAGAGAGATGAATATTCTCATTTAGTACTTATGAAGGAAATCAACCTCTGCGATGTTGAAGATTTCAAGAACTACTTTCAAATGGATAAACCTACCTTTAACAAACTGTTACAGATGGTTGAACCATTTTTGAAAAGACAGGACAGAAATATGAGAGAAAGTATACGTGTTAGGGAAAGATTAGCCTCAATTAATCCTGAGGTACTTGGCCACAGGAAGAAATATTGAAGACTTGAAGTTTTCAGACATAATGTCCCCAACAACTATCAGCAAAGCTGTAATAGAAACCTGTGAAACCTTTATATATGTCATACAAGACTTTGAAAAAATTACAATCACCTTTAAAATATGTATGATTGAAGTTTTATTTTAATATACAAATCTTTCCCAAGTACCTTTGTAAGGTACTGTACCACTGTTGTTGGGGTTAGTTTCAACGTTGTATAAAACTACTGAACTGAGTATTGATGGAAATATTGGCGCCACTCCTACACGTTCAATATCCTTTCCAATTCTCAGTATTGATACACGAAAATCATAAAATCCGGATTTCATCAATACTCTTATCAAACAATTTTTTCACCTTACACGTCAAAATTATTGTCAGTACGCTAATGTATTGTCAACATTATTGACCGTGTAGAGGCCGCTTAAGAGACAGGAAATTTGTCGAAACGTTAGCCTAATTAAAAGGTTTTTTTCTTCTTGAATATGTGGATTGGTCCGCAATGCTGGATAACATCTGGTATTTTATCCGTCGTAGCATGCATATTCATATTCTTCCTGATTGGCTTCATATTTTCATCCAACGTCGAGCAAATCCATTAAATTCGTGTAGAGAGTTCACTTCAACGTAATGTTTCTGTTACATTCACACTTGTTGGTTTGTTGGTTGTATATAATTATGTGGGGAGGTTATACAGTAGGTTGAACATTAGCCTATAACCTCCCCACGTAATTGTATACAACCTACAAGTGAGAATGCAACAGAAACATTACGTTGAAGTGAACTCTCTACACACGAACTTAATGAATTTGCTCTGACGATGGATGAAAATCCAAAATCGGTCGGGAACAAAAGAAATATGCATGCCACGACGGATAAAATACCAGATTTTTTTTTTGTTCTTGATCGGTTCTCACTAAATTTATTCATAACACAATAGAAAATACATATACGATCAATAAAATACAATTCCACCTACGAGGTGTGTAAATTAAGTAATGAGACTGATTTTCTAGTGTTCGATCTGGCAACACTGGAGACGCGGCGCATGCGTGGTGGGGCAAGTAAACATCTGATACACGTCCAGTGCAAATTTGAAAATGCTAGAATTGTTGCACTGTCCGTAGTGACTTTTTTTGTGAGCAAGGTTTTTTCAGTGCGTTTTAAAAATGAGTGACATCAATTACGAGCAACGTTGTGCTATCAGGTTTTGCTTCAGACTTGGGCACAGTGCAACGGAAACGTTTGAAAAACTGTGCCAGGCCTATGGAGACAATGGTTTTGTCGAGAGCACAGGTTTTTAGGTGGTTTAAGTCGTTTGCAGAAGGAAGGGAATCAATTGAAGACGAGCCTCGCAGCGGAAGGCCTTCATCTTCAAGAACCGACGAAAATGTTGGCAGAATCCGCGATCTCGTGCGTTCAGATCGTCGTTTGACAGTCCGAATGATCGGCGAAGAGTTGAATTTGACTCACACAACCGTTCATCAAATTTTGACTAATGAATTGGGGATGAGAAAAATTTGTGCAAAAATGGTTCCGAAAAATCTTTCACAAGAGCAAAAAGACATCAGAAAGGAAAGGAGCCTTGACTTTTTGGGAGCAATTGAAAACGATCCCAATTTTTTGGAGCGTGTTATTACAGGAGACGAGTCTTGGGTGTTTGAGTATGACCCAGAAACTAAGCGTCAGAGCATGCAGTGGCACACTTCAACCTCTCCAAGGCCAAAAAAAGCAAGAATGAGCAAGTCAAAAATCAAATGCATGCTGATTTGCTTTTTTGATAGCCAAGGAATCGTTCACAAAGAATTTGTGCCTCAATGCCAAATGGTAAACCAACATTTTTACCGAGAAGTTCTTGAGAGACTTCGAAAAAGAGTCATGCGTGTGAGACCAAACATCAAAAACAAGTGGGTGTTGCATCACGACAATGCTCCGTGTCACACCGCGATTTCTATTAATGTGTATTTGGCCAGTAATAACATTCCTGTGGCTCCTCAGCCTCCTTGTTCACCCGACTTGAGTCCATGTGACTTTTTTTTGTTCCCCCAAATTGAAAAAACCACCTCAAGGGACGTCATTTTGGAACATTGGAGAATATTCAAACAGCCATAACCGACCAACTGAAGTCTATTCCAGTGTCCGAGTTTCAGCAATGCTATGACGAATGGAAGAATCGTCTTCAGCGTTGTGTGACTTCCCAAGGTAGTTACTTTGAAGGGGACAATGTTGAATTGTAATTTTATTTGAATAAAAAAAAGATAAAAAATCAGTCTCATTACTTAATTTACACACCTCGTATATAATAATAATTAATAAATATTAGAAGCGTTGATCAAAATTCAAGTTTGAAAAAATCGATTAAACGGAAGTGCGACGACTTTACAAAATATGTCGTACAGAAAGTCGTATGTGTGCTTCATACCAGGGTTTTTTTTTTATAAATATAAATCATTTAAATGATTAAATGTTTTATTTTTATAATTATTTATTATTTAGTATTGATATTTTCCTTGTAAAATAAATTCAGATTCCTATTTATATATTTAATACTACAATAAATATTATTAAAAGGTTACAAAGTGAATCACATCAATTAGGACTTACCATCTGTTTTTTACTTCTTTTTTTTTATTATTATTAATTTCCACCTATATTTGTAATTTCCCATTCGTGTTCTCTTGAATACTGTTTTTATTTTTACAATTATTATTAAGTCAATGACCTATTTGTTTTATTCCCAATGAAATAATCCTGGAAATTCCATACTAAAATAGACGACAAGTTCACTGTTGAATAAGGAAGTAGATTTAGTTATAAAATTCTATGTAATTTGATTCTTTTTCTGGAAAGTAATAAAAACTCTTGTAATAGATGTATGTTTTATTATTTATTTAATTTTTTTTTTCATTAATTTTTTTCTCACTGCTGAAAGAAGAAGAAAAAAAAATCTTGCGTTCACGCAATTATGTGAGTGTTTCAACACTCTCTTCTAATTCCTAACTTATATAAAATGAGAAAATTTTCTTTGAACTCAAATTTTAGTATTTTTTTGTCGTGCCTGAGCCTCAGCCACTATATTTTTCCAACTACGCAGGCCGACTGCCTCCAAGTCCGACCTCTACGTCCCTCAGCCACCTCAGCCTTGGTCTGCCTCGGGACTTTCTCCCACCAGGATGCCCATATAATGCTTTCTTTGGAACCCTTATATCCTCCATCCGTTGGGGGACCCATGGCCAGTAAACGCAGGCTGCTGATGTCGGTCGCGTCCTCGGTTCTGTTATACGGGTGCGAGGTCTGGGCCGACGCCCTTCGTAAGGAAAAATATAGGAAGCAGCTCACTGCAGTGCAGAGGCGCGGGGCCCTAAGGGTGGCTAGCTCCTACCGCACAGTTTCGGGGGCGGCAGTCCTGGTGATTGCGGGTATGCCGCCTATCGATCTGTTGGCCAAGGAGCGCAAGCGGGTGTACGACTCGCGGCTGGTCACGGACCCGTTTGAGGCAAGGGTTTTGCCCGGGCATCTATTGCCGCGGGTTGGCAGCGCCGCTGGGAAAGTGAGACGCGTGGACGATGGACGGCGCGGCTCATTGGTAATATCGAGGAGTGGACGGGCAGGACACACGGCGAGGTGAACTACTATATCACCCAATTCCTGTCGGGGCATGGGTATTTTACCCATTATCTCTTCAGGATGGGCATAGCGGGGAGCCCGTCGTGTGTCTACGGCGATGCTGCCCAGGACGATGCCCACCACACGTTTTTCGTGTGCGATAGATGGGCCCGCCGTCGCTGGATCCTGGATGGTTTGTTGGGAGGTTGGTCCCCGGAATCGGCGGTCACCAGTATGGTGGAGAGCCGGGAAAAGTGGGGATGGATCGCGGCATATATTAGGGATGTGCTTTTAACAAAAAAGAAGGACTTGGAGCGCGCTGGCCTCTGAGTAAGTAGGAGGGGCCGTGTTGCGGCCCCATCCGAGGTTATGCCTAACCCGGCGGTTCCGGATGGGGTCCCGCAGTTGGGAGGCGAGGAGTTTTTTAGTGGGGGCGGGTCCCACACACCAGGGGTGGCGCCCTGGCGCGCATAAGGCGTTTTCCCCCTCGGAAAAAAAAAAAAAAAAAAAATATCCTCCATCCGTTGTATGTGTCCCAACCATCGCAGTCTACCAACATCGCACACATGCAAGAGACAATATCAGTCTCCCCAAATTAGTTCAGCCACTTCTTGGTTCGTCCTGATCCTGAAGCCTGCCTCTGTCCTCACAAGTCCAAATATTCTCCTTAATATCTTTCTCTCCCACCTACGTAACCTTTGTTCATCTGCCCTTGTCAAAACCCACGTTTCTGAGCCAGAAACCCACGTTTCTGAGCCATAGGTGACAACCGGCCTCACACACTTTCTTATAAAGTCTTATTTTCGCTGCTCTTGACACATTTTTACTTTCTAAACACCGCTTGAAGAGCCCACAGGCATCTATTTCCAGCAGCCATTCGATCAGAAATATCTTTTGATACCTCGTTTTTTTGAGGTTAACACTGCGCCCAAATATTTAAAATCTTTAACTCCTTCAAAGGTATATTCCCCCACCCGTGGGTTCCGAAATATCCTTCTCTTCCTGGTCACAATCCATATATTTGGATTTCTGGCAGTTAACCTCCAAACCAAACTCTTTGGCCGCAACCTCCATTTCAAAGAATGTCGCCTTTAGCTCTGCCTGAGATCTCGCCAATATATAGGCTCGCCAAGGGCCAAGGCTTGCTAGACGGCGATTTGAATGGAAGGGGGGCGTGTGGTAAGCACGGCACAGTTCCCACACCGTTTATTTCCGGCCTTTGCTATCTAGGGCGCTACTAACTGTAGCTTCCAACTTTTTATCACGATGCTGGGTCAACCTGATTTTGCCCAGTCAATGGTAATCGAACCCTGAATACTCGCACGAAAGGCGAGTGCGCTAGCCACTAGACCAACGCGTGAGTACTTCTACACTAATAATACAATCAAATAGAATGGAGTTAAATAAAGTTTGTGAGAGTGTTCACAGCAGAATTTGTCATTTTTTTTTTTTTGCAACTTTCTCCATAAAGTTCGAACAAAACTCATTAAACTTATACTAAAAAATACATACAGAGATTTATCGCTTCTTTTTTTTTAATTAGTTTTCGGAGAAATTCATTTAACAGCTATTAGGGGAGGGGCGAGGTTTATATTTTCCAATAAAGTCCTATTTTACTGTATTATATTATTCTATCATCTACATACAGATTTTTCGTATTCAGGGGACCCCAAAGCATGTATTAATCCTGTGAAAACTCAATTTCCAATAACTGGAACGATCGGAATACTTCGTCTTACTAGAATTAAAATAGTAAAAATGCTTCAATTAAATTATATTAATTGCAGTATGATAAAGTCGTATGAGTGTTTCATAATAATGTTTTTTTAAAACATTATTCCGGAAGATTTAATTTTAGTGAGGAAAACTTCTGATTGATGGATAAAACAGGCTTCCCTCCAAACTGCTTAATAATTATTAATTATCTAAATAGTTCGATCAGCCATTGAACCCGGAAGGATGTCTCAATAAAGGAGATAATGCACATTTTAAAGAATATCTATCAGAAGATTTACTTTGTTGGCCGTTAGTTGTAATATGAAAACAAGAATTAGTTGGCTTCTCGTCCAATTCAAGGTAAAAACGAAAACCAAAAAAGTAATTTTGTAATTGTTTTTTAATAATTAACAAGTTCGACATTTCGACAAACTTTGTTTGCCTTCTTCAGGAACAATACAAAAATAAAGAAATAACATTAAACACAAACAAAAAACCAAATACATAGGTGCGATCACTGTGGGACTGCTAAGTCTGTAATTACAGAATTTTTGTATTGTTCCTGAAGAAGGCAAACAAAGTTTGTCGAAACGTCGAACTTGTTAATTATTAAAAAACAATTACAAAATTACTTTTTTGATTTTTGTTTTTACCTTGAATTGGCCAAGAAGCCAACTAATTTTTGTTTTCATATTTAAAGAATATCTTTGACACCATTTATGAGAAAATCTCAAAAATACATTCAGTAAATTCGTATTTCAGATTGATGTATTTTTGTTTGAAACTTCATACATAACAGTAATAATGGGGTGTATCAAAAAAAATGACCGTTTTGTCAAATGCATGAATTCCAAGGACAGTAAATACGTTAATCCTATTTGTTGTTTACCAACAAGTCATGTACTCTTTAGACTATTAATCCAACTTTATTTATCATCATTGGACTGACTCAATATTACCTCAGTCCAAAAGTTTTTGCTGGAGAAGCAACATGACGGTGTCTTACGAAATTCTTGTTGTTTTGAGACATTATTGGAAAAAATCGTGTTCTGCCGCTGAGGCGGCTCGTGAAATCAACAGAATTGAAGGAGAAGGTCTCCTAGACGAGCGAACCGCGCGGCGTTGGTTCCAAAAATTTCTCAGTGGAGATACGACCTTGGAACGGAAGAAGGGCTCAGGGCGGCCATCGTTGGATATCGATGATGCTCTTCAGGAAACTGTAGACTCAAATCCAGCCATAAGTACTCGAGACCTTGCCAGGGAGTGCGGGGCGTCAAAAGACACTGTATGTCGCCATCTGCACAGCATGGGAAAGGTGAAAAGATGCAGCAGACTGGTCCCGCACGAGCTGACGCCCCAGCAATCCACCAAAAGGGTAGAGATTTGCAAAAATCTCTTGATGTACCCTACCGATTTGCGATTTTACAAAAAAATTGTCACTTGTGATGAAAAATGGGTTTACTGGCGAAATCCTGATACTAGTGGGCAGTGGTTAAGTCAAGGTCAAACGGCCTTCCCGGTTGCTGTAAGAGGACAATTCGAAAAAAAATCAATGCTTTGCGTATTTTGGAACTATGAAGGTGTAATCCATCATGAATTCGTACCTGATGGAACCACAATTAACTCTGACCTCTATTGCGAACAGTTAGATAGAGTATACGCAAAACTGTCGCAGCGTTATCCAGCTTTGGTCAATCGAAAAGGAGTTCTGTTCCAGCAAGATAACGCCCGGCCGCATACTTCCCGTCAGACCAAGGAAAAATTTAAAAATCTTGATGGGATCGAACTTCTTCCACACCCACCTTACAGCCCAGACCTTGCTCCATCAGATTTTTATTTGTTTCGGTCAATGGCCCACTTCCTGAAAGGGAAAAGATTTGATACCTTTCAAGAAGTCGAAACAGCGGTGCAGGAATTTTTCGATAGCCATCCTAAAGAGTGGTACCAGCAGGGGATCAAGCAACTGGCGGAAAGATGGCAAGCAACAATAGATAACAATGGGTTATATTTTGAATACTAATTTTATTGTAAACTATAGGAAAAAATATATATTAATTTTATGTTTAAACGGTCATTTTTTTTGATACACCCCATTATCTATGGGGAAGGGAATGATGCTGCCTGTATTAATTGTGCAACGGCCACTGAGTTGGGTATGTTTTGTACTAATATTTGCTATTTTGAAAGTCGTTACTGGTGTTAATTATTATGGCACCAATTAAAATCAAATTAGTATCATTTGTTTGCTTTATTTGGGTTAAGTATTCACTTTCTTTGGTTCAATAATTTTATATTTTATATAGGAAACTATAAGAATTAGGTTTTCAATTTCCTGAAGAAAAAATGTTGCCAGTTTATGAAATTATATTACATGGTTTTCCTGGATTTGAACTTGTCATCATTGTAAAGCATCACCTTGAATTTTTATGATTTTTATCAAACGAAAAAAAAAAATTCAGTTTTTCCTCAATTACCCTGGATGATATTTGGACGTAATGCCCGCCTAGAAATATAGGCGTTATTTTCATTTTTTCCTCCTATAAACTTACACACAACTCCTCCATTTTCGTAATATGAATCATTTAGAAATTTTTAAATAATTAACTCATTACCATTATTTCTGAAATTTACTTAAATAATTGTTCTCATCTATCCAGAATATCTCAATAATTATTATTGATACATTA
>JAAEAF010014520.1:0-82241 GCA_011037195.1 Triatoma infestans
GAAGATTGCAGGCTATGGGTTGTCTGTGCTGAAGCTAGGAATGCACTACGCTCATACCACTGTGGTTTCCTAATACCTTAACTACAAATCATTCCCTCTACTAAAGTTTATTTTCTAGATTTTAGATAATACAGCTTTACTTCACTGTTTTGCACCATTTTTCATTATTGAAGAAAGAATTCACTTTAGATTTTGCAAAGACCACAAACATTTTCATTAAAATTTAATCACTTTGTCGACAGATTTTTGGTGGAATAATGTTGAAAAACACATACATGACTTTCACTTATTACAAATAATAGAATTCTGATTGATAGAGTTTCTTCAAATTTATCTAAAGGTTAGATGGTCTTACACATAAATGTTGTGGGGGATGGTTTACTATTTCATGTTAGTTTGTGGATATATATATATCTGGCTATCTGAATGTAAATCGCCAACAAATTCGCCATGCAAAAGCTGGACTCAATAGTTTCATTAGAAACCGCATCAAGGTGCCACCACTAGATCTCTAAGCGAACGGAAACTACGCATTACATCCTCTGTCATGCCCACTTTACATTATATTGGCGGACGGTCTTCATCAAACTTAACAGCCAATCTCTCACTTAGAAGCTGCCTTTAGCTATAAGAGAAATTGAATAAAGCCGACCGTCTAAGAGGCTTAACCTTTAACGCACCAGATAAACTTCAAAAGAGTAAACAACTGTAGCTATATCAACGTCAACATTTAAAGATGTACCATTGGTTGCAGTAATGGAACCAATCGCTAGCAAATTCCGCCACACAAAAGCTAGAATCAATAAGTCTTTAATATTAGCAACCGCATTAAGGCGCCACCACCACGCCTCCCAATTGCACGTCAACTACTTATGAACATTTTACACCCAATACAACTTATTGGCGAATTTAAACCTTGAAAGATTCACCACATTAGCTCAAGACTATTAGAACAAGCAAGTGTTCTTACCAGTCCTACCACTCTTTATAATTGGATCATATTAAAGATCCATAGGACCCGAAGGGCGAAGAATCAAACATTAGTTACTCCCCACCTAGGCCAGACTAGGGAGGGAAAATTCTATTCATATATATAGAACTACAGAAGAGCATTCAGGACAGTTATTGCAACAGTCTTTCACGCCAGTCAGAAAACAATAATCTACTTACTTTCTAATTACTCAGCCAGTCTGTCTCTCTCTCTCTCTTTATTATTCTCTCGCTATCTTATACTTTAAGAGTGTAAAGCCCTTGCAGTTTGTGTTTTCTATTTTATTATATCAGTGTTCATTATATCTACTAGTTTGGTTCTTATTTATTATGACATCTTCATTTTTTGTCAACAGTATTTAGTGATTCCTTCTTTTGCTCTGATAACTGCAGCAAGCCTCCTTGGCATTGAAGAGATTAGATTTTGGATAACCTCTTGAGAAATCTCATTCCATTCTTCAATAATTACTGTACATAGCTCCCTGAGAGTGTTAGGGGCAATCAGGCGAAGTCGGACCGTCTTCCAACTGTGTTCCAAAAATGTTCTATTGGATTTAGGTCTGGACGTCTTGGTGGAGAAACCAAACGTCGAATCCCAACATCCTGTACGTACTCATGGACAACGAGCAGTGTGACATGTGGCATTGTCCAGCATTAATAGAAAATCATCACCGACTCTTTCAGAAATTGGCACAACATATCGCTGAAGAACCTCTTCAAGGTCTTCCGGGCATTTAGCGACCCATTTTCCACGATATATAAGCCTGTATGTCCGTCAGAACTTATGCCTTCCCAAATCATAACACCGCCTCCACCAAAAGCCACCCTTGGAGAAATGTTAGCCTCTGCATATCTTTCATCTTGACGCTTCCAAACTCTCATCCTTCCATCTGGAGAATGTAGGGTGAATCTCGACTCATCTGTGAATAAAACACGTCTCCAATCCTCTGTTGTCCAATTGACATGTTCTCGCGAATATTGCAGTCTGGCGAATCTATGTGCTCCGGTGAGAAGAGGGCCAGTAGCGGGTATCCTGGAAGCCAAGTTTGCTTCATTTAACCTTCTTCTGATTGTCCTACTTGAAATATAGACATTACGGACATCAGCGAACAAGTGACGAACCTGTTCCTTAACACATTCAGATGAATAAATCTCTCATCTGTCCGAGTTGTACTTCTGGATCGGCTCGTGGCAGGCCTTCGGGAGTATCTCCCAGTCTCCCTGTAGCGCATTAACATTCTTGAAACAGTGGATTGGTTCATTTCTAGTCTCTGAGCAATAATTGACAGCTGAACCCCTTCTTCATGCAATGCTACCACACGAACTGCTATTTCTTTAGAATAATTTCCTTCACGATACATTTTTAATGTTTTAAAAAATTAAAACAATCTTTAAAAAAAAAAAATGATAAAAAAACACCAAAGAAAACTTTGTAAGAGAGAGTAATTACTCAGAGGCAATGAAATGACGTACTGGGATGATTTGTGTTTACAAGGTATGAACGGATTATTCGTTATAAAAACATAAACAAATTGGTTTTATCTTGTTCTCCATTGGGTCAGCGTTTATTTAAAATGAATCCATAAAAAAAAACAAAAGAAAAAAACAAATTTATTATCATGAAAGAAAACATTTTGAAATTTTATGCAATACTTTTGTCCAGCAGTTTATTTTATAAAAGTGAAAGACTTTCATTTTGAAAGTAAAATCGCTGAAGCTCTATGCCAAGAAAATTCCAAAACCTATTCTGTAAAGTTGGACTTCCGGATAATCAACATTCTTCAAAATTGTAATTCTAGCTAAGTTTCTATGTATCTTAATCTATATATATAAAAATTCAGCATCCGTATATTTGTGTCCGCAAAACTCGAAAAGTAGTCGATGGATTGATTTGAAATTTTTACAGAACGTTGCATTTCTATATAAGAGTGTTTATATATACTTTTTATTCCGAAGTTTCTACGGAAACGGGAAATTCCGAGCGTTTCGCGAGGTTGGCAGAAATAGAGAGACGCGTTGCGATCGTCGCGCGCTCTCTGAACCTCTTTCTCAACTACTTATAAGTAACTCTCACCGCCACCAGTCTCGAAGTATCACACACCAGTCTCGCGCAGTATTAGTAGACAAAGTGTTCCAAAGCATCGAAACAAATTATGAAAATCACGCATGGTTAAGCGGAAGAGCCAGTCTAGCGGCTAAAAATGTCGACGTACTCGATATGAACATCATTCTAAACTAAATCGCAGGTGAAATAGTGACACAAATCCATTTAACTCCGTGCTGGACTAAAGTGAAGTTGTGAATTTTCCAACGGCATTTCTTAATTCACTCGATGTTCCCGGATTACCGACACACATTCTAAATTTGAAAATTGGAGTGCCAATTATATTACTCCGAAACATCAATCAACCAAAGTTATGCAATGGTGCACGATTAGTAGTTAAAAAATTGATGAATAATCTAATTGAAGCAGCAATTCTCATTGGACTCATAAAGATGAAGACGTACTGCTTCCAGGAATTACCACTCATACCGACAGATATGGCGTTCGAGTTCAAACGACTTTACGCTATGACTACCAATAAACCACAAGGAGAATCTTTGCAAGTGTGCAGTTTGACTTTAGAAAACAAATGCTTCTCTCATGGTCAATTATATGTCGCATGCTCCAGAGTCGGTAAACCATCTGATCGTTATGGTTATGCAAAAAAACGGACAAACATATAATGTAGTCCATTCACTAGCTTACAATAAAAAAATCTGGTGTGAAACATTCACACAACTTTCTCTTCCTCCTGTTCTCAAAATTATAATTGACAAATTTCATAGTTTGTGTACCAAATGTAACGAAATTCGTCGAAAACTGAAAAAGCTGTTCATTATAAGCGCACTTCCGGCTTACAATTTTCTTAAAACTTGGAATTTTGGCCATCTGTTTATTTCTAATTAATTTTGTTTGGATGGTAGAATTGTATAATCAACGATGAAACCACTTTAGGGGAAGCTGCAACCCAACCCCTCCCCTTAAACTGCCCTTACATGAATTTTACAGAGAAATGTCTTAAATAAAAGATGTAGATCTTTACATTTTTATTTTGTATACGAAGTTTCAAGAAAATCTTCGTAGCCATTTTTGAGGAAATCGCGAAAAAATGAAAGAATCATTTAGTAAAGTGTCAAAACAAACGCACTCCCGGTTATCTGATTTTTTTCAAACTCGGAATTTCAACAACATATTTAATTCTAATTAACATTATTTAGATGACAGAATTGTCTAATAAACTGAAATAGCACTTTAGATGGAAACCTAACCCCTCCCCTCCCCAGAAGTGCCCTTAAATGAATTTTCCTGGAGGAATGTTTCAAATAAAAGTAGCTCTTTGTATGTGTAGTTGATATACCAAGTTTAAAGAAAATCGTCGGAGCCATTTTTGAGAAAATCGCAAAAACGTAAAAAAAAACACTAGTAAAGTGGTACTTCCGTTTGAGGAATATTGACACATAACGCACCGTCAGATCCCATGGTGATACCTAAACGTAATATCAAGTTTGATCTTTCTACGATTTTTCGTTTTTGAGCTGTGCTGTTCACATACATACAGACACAAACACACACACAGACCATTTGCTAAAAACCACTTTTTTGGACTCAGGGGACCTCAAAACGGATATTTCTGGGAAAAATCATTAAAGGGCATTTTAGGGGAGGGTGGGATCAGGTTCATCTTAAACGGCTATTTCAGTTTATTAAGACAATTCTATCATCTAAATAATGTAATTTCAATTAAATATGGTGTTGAAATTCCGAGTTTGAAAAAAATCGGATAACCGGAAATGCGTTTATTTTACCACTTTACTAAATGATTTTTTCACTTTTTCGCGATTTTCTCAAAAATGACTCCGACAATTTTCTTGAAACTTGGTATATCAACTACACATACAAAGATCTATATTTTTATAAAAAAAAACATTTCTCTGGGAAAATTCATTTAGGGACACTTTTAGGGTGGGGTGGGGTTACAGCCTCGTTTAAAGTGGTATCATAGTTGATTATATAATTCTATTATCCAAACAGAATTAATTAGAAATAAATAGATGGCCAAAATTCCAAGTTTTAAGAAAATTAGTAAACCGGAAGTGCGCATTTACTGAAAAGTTTTGTCAGTTTTCGACGAATTTCGTTATATTTGGTACACAAACTATATCATTTGTCAATTATAATTTTGAGAACAGGAGTAAGAGAAAGTTGTGTGAGTGTTGTTTACACCAGATTTTTTTTTTTAAACGGCTCCAGCGATTTTCTTTAAACTGAGAATGTTAACTTTAAACTAAAAAGTGCTACAACGTTTTTTTTAAAACATTTAAGGAGTAAACTCATTTAAGGGGTCTTTTGTAAGAAAGGTAGGGTTATGCTTATCTCTAAAGTGCTATCTTAGTTGATTATACGTACATACAATTGTACCATCTAAATAAAATTACTAGCAAACCGGAAGTGCGTTTATACTTTGCAGTTTTTCATTTTTTTGCGATCTTCTCCATAAAGTCACCGATGAATTTCATTAAATTTGGTATATAAAATTTGTCAAATATAATTTTATAAACTGCTATAGAGAAAGTCGTGTGAGTGTTTCACACCAGATTTTTTTCGTACTTGAAGAACCATAAAACATGTATTTCCGGTGTAAATGTAATTGCAAAAATTTCCTACCATCGCAATACTTCTTCTTATAAGGTAAAAGTTTCAAAAAATAATGTATATTAATTAAGGTTTATATCTTGTATTTAAATCCACTTACTATAATTCTTCTTCAAGATTATATATATCTTCCTAGTTAATGAATAAAACCAATTGAGTACTTTTTGGATTTATTGATTGAATGTTGTCTTTTTTCTTTTTGTAATGAGATTAGAAAATAACTCACTAAGAAAAAGGGGGGGATAATTAAAGAATCTTATTCAACTTGACGCGGATGTAGTGAATGGAAAAGACAAGTAGGGGGGGAAACTTTACAAACAATTGAGTCACATAACGAGGCATACTGTAATAAATTAACATCGTTTCTTTCGTACTTTTCTGTTTTTTTTCTTTCCTTTTATGATTACTGTTCTCTTTTCATTTTGTATATTTTTCCATCATTATTTTAATTATTACACAATGATGTTTTCTTTCTACGTTTTATCTCAATTCTTTTTCCAGTTAACTATCTCTTTCTAGATTATCTTCTTCTTCTTGGTTTATCTTTTATTTACATTTTTTTTAGACAACGCAATACTCATTTTGCTCTTTGTGTATTCCGTTTTAAATTTTCGTTAATTAAAAGAGGAATATGTGATCTCATTAAGGAATTATTAAAAATTCATTTTTACTTCTTTGTTTTTATCGGGGGGGGGGGCATGTCAAATTTTAGAAATTTAGCCCCTCATAAAAGATATGTTTTAAGATATATCTTAAAGTTATACTTTCTCTTACTCCAGTTCTCAAAATTATAATTGACAAATTTTATAGTTCATGTACCAAATTTAATGAAATTCGTCGAAAACTGAAAAAACTGTCCAGTAAAAAAACCGAACTTCCGGTTTACTGATTTCCTTCAAACTCGGAATTTTGGCCATCTATTTATTTCTAATTAATTTTGTTCGGATGGTAGAATTGTGTCATCAACTATGATAGCACTTAAGAGGAAGCTGTAACCCCACCCTTCCCCTAAAAGTGCCCTTAAATGAATTTTCCCAGAGAAACGTTTTAAATAAAAGTTGTAACTCTTTGTATGTTTAGTTTCAAGAACATCGTCGGAGCCATTTTTGAGAAAATCGGGAAAAAGTGAAAACATCATTTAGTAAACAAAATCATTTAGTGTTAAAACAAAAGCACTTCCGATTATCCGATTTTTTCAAACTCGGAATTTCAACAACATATTTAATTCTAATTAACATTATTTAAATGACCGAATTGTATAATAAACTGAAATAGCACTTTATAGGTTAACCTAATCCCACCCCTCCCCCAAAAGTGCCCTTAAATGAATTTTCCCAGAGAAATGTTTCAAATAAAAGTTGTAGCTCCTTGTATATGTAGTTGATGTGACAATTTTAAAGAAAATCGTCGGAGCCATTTTTGAGAAAAACGCAAAAAAGTTAAAAAACCAATTCGTAAAGTCGAACTTCCGGTTGAGGAATTTTGACAGATAACGTAGGGTCTGATCCCATGGTGATATCTAAACGAAATATCAAGTTTCAGCTTTCTACGGTTTTTCGTTTTTTAGCTATGCTGTTCACATACACCACACACACACACACACACACACACAGACCATTGCTAAAAACCACTTTTTTGGACTCAGGAGACCTCAAGACGGATATTTCCGGTGAAAACTCGATATCGAAAATTTGACACGATTTCAATACTTCCTCTTACTAGGAGTAAGAGAAAGTAAAAATCTCATAAAAAAAAAAAAAAAAAGAATGTAACTCTGTAGTGGACTGTAATCACTCCTTCCTCACCCCAAGTTCATTGCAATTTGCTCTCAAACTTGTAAGGAAGTAAGCTAAGAGGAATTGGAAGGAGAAGTTCAAGAGAAGTTCGGTTAGTTCAGCCACTGTATATAAGAGGCTATAATTGTAAAGAAGGGATCATTATTTGAGTCACCGTTCAAAACCGACAACACACAACGTACTTTCACTCTGCCAGTTAATCTGACACTCTCTTCTCACCCTTAGTTATTTAACCAACCAACCCACCCTAAACTTTCCACTATAAACTCTAAACTTATTATTCCGCTTAGGTAACAACTGCATCTGACAATAAGGTTTTTAATTAAAATCCAACAACAGGAATTATATTTAGGTATATAACAGATACCATTCTAAGATTCAAACCTAAGTTATAGATTTTTACCACATATATAGGGTGACCAGAGTTATATGCTCCACCCACTTTTTTTTTAAACGGCGGGAAATTTCGAAAAAATAGAAAACACGTATTTAATCATTTTTAGTCTAGGTTATTTTTCAGTGATGATCCATTTTTTTAAACACTCAATACACGAGATACAGAATCCAACTTTTTTTGTCAAATGGAACATTATTATTTTTTTTGCAATTTTTATAGTACTTGAGCCTCTTAAAAAAAAAAAAAAAAAAATTTAAAAATCGAGTTAGGTTTCTCTAAAAGTTATGGTAATTTAAAATATGAAAACAAATTTCAGTTTAATGTCAAAATTACCTTATTTTTTTTTAAAGAAAAGCTCTTCAAACTGGACACTTCAACGGATAGGCAAGCCAAAGATCTGGACTCCACGCTCTGCTTTGTGCAGCACTTAGGTGGCAAGTCACCATCTAGGCAGGCTAGAGTATTCGACGTTCCAGATCTTCGACTGAAGGGCACGGGTTAAGGTTACTGTACACTTATTTTGTAGATAGCCCCACAAAAAATAGTCCATTGGGGTTAAGTCCGGAGGTCGAGGTGGCATTGGATCGGACCATGAGTTCCTAACCACTTTTCGTGGAAATTTCTGTCCAGGTAACGTCGAACAACTCTCGCATTATGTGCCGGGTAACCATCTTGTTGAAAATACATATCTAACCGACGTTTTAGAGGAACATCTTCAAGCAAAACTGGCAAAATGTCTCTTAAAAAAGTTAGATACCTTTCACCAGGTAAGTTCCCTCTGTAGAAGTATGGGCCGATTAGATGGTTTCCTCAAACTCCACACCAAACATTTGTAGAAAAAACAACCTAATGGCGTGTGGCGAAGGTAACTTGTGGATTTTCTTCTGCCCATATTCTAAAGTTCCAACGATTTGTTGGTAAACATTGATTCAACAGTCCATAAAATTGTGCATTTTTTGTGGGGATATCTAAAAAATAAAGCGTACAGTAACCTTAATCCCGTGGCTTCAGTCGAAGATATGGAACGTCGAATAACTCTAGCCTGCCTAGATGTTGACTTTGCCACCTAAGTGCTGCTACAAACAGAGCGTGGGAGTCCAGAGCTTTGGGTTGCCTATCCGTGATAGTGTCCAGTTTGAAGAGCTTCTTTAAAAAAAAAATAAGGTAATTTGGACATTAAACTGAAATTTGTTTTTCATATTTTAAATTACCATAACTTTTGAAAAACCTAACCGATTTTAAATTTTTTTTATTTTTATTTTTTTAGAGGCTCAATTACTATAAAAATATGCAAAAAAAAATATAATGTTCCATTTGAAAAAAAAAAGTTGGATGCTGTACCTCGGGATATTGGGGTATAAAAAATGGATCAATCACTGAAAATAAACTAGACTAAAAATGATTAAATACGTGTTTTCTATTTTTCGAAATTTCCCGCCGTTTAAAAAAAAAGTGGGTGGAGCATATAACTCTGGTCACCCTGTATTTGCCGTCGGCCTAAAAGGGTAGTTAGGGAAGTAGTTAATCCTAGTTGCAAAAGTAAGCATTTTGGAGGCCAAAGCCCTGCATGGGATGAAAATATTTCTAATAAAAGTGATTATTTTATTTAAGTGAATAGTATTCGTAATTTAAAGAAAAATTGTTGGAGTCGTTATCGAGAAAATCACGAAAAAATGAAAAAAAAAAAATTAGTGGAGCCCCACTTGCGGCACGTAATCTTTGTGTCTGATGCGTTGGTAGTATCTAAACGGAATATCAAGTTTGGGATTTCTGCGACTTTTCGCTTTTTTGAGTTAATATGTTAACACCGACACACAAACACAGAAACACAGTCACGCACATAATATAGACCATTCGCTAATTATTATTATTTTTTTTTTTATTGCCCAATATATGTATTTCCGGTGAAAACTCAATTTCGAGATCTGGGACGATAGCAGTACTTCCTCTTACTAAGAGCAAGAGAATGTAGTTCCTTCTGTTCCTTAAAAGTCGTCACAGTACAAATAAGGCCAAACCTTATTCACCTAAAAACACTGTTGTTAATGATTAGAGATCTGAGATTAATGTTGAAAATGCTGTTGTTTAATGATTAGAGTGAATTGATTTAAAAGTATTCCCAGCTGGGTTTTTGTATAAAAACAGTTGGTAATATTGAAGTAATTAAATCAGGTAGTATCACGCTAGTAACTGCTGCTTGGGTGAATGCCCTTAAAAAAGGGGAGAAAAAAGAGTTTTCAAAAGGGGGAAAAACCATTAATCTATAAAAAGTTTAAACGCCCTATTAAATGTAATACTGCAAATAATGTAAAACTGCACGTGCTGGTAAATATTTACTTCTTTGACATGTAAATAAATGTGTAAGTATATTGTTATATGAGGTGCAGTAATTTATGTAACTGGAATATAGGTTTATTACTGGATTATTGGATAAAGTGCATTGTATACTGCTATTCATTTCTGGAGAGACTGTAAATGATATACCTAGCTGCTATGCAAGTTTGTATCTGTAAAAAAAGAAGTAAAGTAATGCCTATTTTTTCAGGCGGGCTTAAAGTCCAGCTACCAAATTAGGTGTCGTGGACGGGGGCGGAATCACCTACTTTACTATTAACATTTTTTAAACAAATATAAAATTTAGCAGTTATACGCTGGACTCGAACTGGGGTTCTCCCACTTACAAGTCCACGCTCATAACCACTACACCAACACCCGCCACGGCAAGTTTGTATCTGTATTACTGTAAGTCAGCAATGTAACACCTTCTAAATTGACACATTCTCTTATTTAAAGAAAAAAAATCTGGTGTGAAACACTCACACGACTTTCTCTTACTACGAAATGTCAAATTTGCTTCACACTTACAATATTCGCTTTACTTGTAGATTGTAGACTGTTGTAGGGGATTATTGCAGTGCAACCTGAAAGAACTATTGTGCCCCCCGGAGCCTTTTCAGTGCACTGCCGGCCTCCAAGCAGTGTTCTCTAGCTACTCATCACCGGACAGTGAGTTGTAGAGGCTCCTAGGAAGTGAAAATCTAAAGGCAGCATGCTGGATTCGAAGCCAGGACCTCCGCGTTGCTAGTCCAGCGCGCTACCACTAAGCTAATTCCTTCCTTCTCCCTTGGTTTACGCCACTTAACTAGAGACGGAGACCTTAGTTTATGTACTGTGTTTGTCCTTAACACAATACATTGATGTCCACAACACATAACATGATACATTTTAATTAAATGTTATCATTTAATTAAAAATGTAAAGTTCATATTTCAGAAATTAGCGCAGCACATTTTTCATGATTTTAATTAAAAATTTAACCAATATAAATTGCTTTCATTGGAATTGAATAATTTATTATTTTAATTAATCTAGTAAATTATAAACAATTTTTTTTTTAAAGCACTAATTGATTTATCTACTACTATGCTATACGTATAATCCCTCAAGTTTTAACCGTAAATTGAATTGGATACCATAATTAAATTATTTCAATAATGTTCATCACATTGTTAACAATCAAAATTTGTCTCGCTTAGACGACACTTTTTAGTCCTATTTTATAGTTATTCAAATATAGAGATATTCTTGGAACAAAGATATAATAAATATTTAATTGAATCCTGTGTTAAGAAATAATTTCCAGTAAACTTTTCAATAATTTTGAGGTTTTTTTTTGTGCCTTCTCGTTAAGTTTGCGATTTGAACAATTGTTCGGATTATTTACTTAGGAAGTATGGCGATCATGCCAAATTTTCCGGTATAGAGTTTTTCATCCGGAAATACATGTCCCCTGAGTCCAAAAAGTGGTTTTTTTGAAACTGATCTGTATGTGTATGTATGGTGATTTAAGTCAAAAATGAAAAAATCGCAGAAAGTTCAAACTTATTATATAAATTTCATGCTAGAGAGACCTAAAGGGAATATCCAAGTTCGTGCTTCCCGACTTTGTTTAAACACACCACAAACAACATCATTTTTCTGTGGTACTTCAGAAAAATGCATTTTTCATTATAATGGATGTGAGAAGGAAATAGAATTAGAGAGAATGGATTTTAGAGAAATAAACTAGATGATATGCTGGAACACTGTATAATGAAAGAAATGCACAAACTGCAAGGATTTTACAAGTATATAGAAGTTTGGTAGCGATAGATACAAATTCATCGCATATTTATTTCTTACATACAAATTTATATTTATATAATATAAATTCATTCCATGCAAGCTAAAAACTTACATATCCCTTAAAGTATATTAGCTATTAACTAATAACATATGACTAAAAATCATATTTCTATACAGCGGCGTTTACACGATCAATAGTATTGACAATACTTTAGAGTATTGACAATAATATTGATCGTGTAAAGTGTTAAAAAAGTATTGATGGTCGGAATTGACAAGAGTATTGATGAAATTCAGATTTTCTATCAATACTGAGAATTGGAGGGGATATCGACAATATTATTGGTTTAGGGGCGGGGCCAATATTTCCGCCATTAGTCAGTTCAATAGTTTTATCCAACGTTGCAACTTACCGGTAAAAAAAAAAAGCGATACTATTCTTATAGGTTAGGTTAGGTGCACCAGTTGCATTTGAATGATTGTTATAGAGGTATCTAAGTGTTAAGGCTAATCTTTCCTTAACACTTATGGTTTCTCTCATATTATTTTTTGTTTTTTCAAAAATGGTTCAACCATCTTCAACAATTTGTTGAAGGTAGGTTCATCCATTCTGAAGTAGTTTATGAAATCAGCAGTGTCGCTGACGCTTATTTCATTTAGAAGCACTAAATGTGAATATTGTTCCCTCTTCTTAAACCATTCCTTCATCCACAGTTTTCGTTTCACTTTACGCTTAGTGCCAAGCGCCAAAATAATGGCTAAGCAAGCTTTATCACGATTATTCATGTTTTATAGGTTAACAAAAAAAACAACTAGACTGATGGAGTATAAACACGTAAATACACTCTCCTAGTGGCAGAAATAGTAACTAGTATTGTCAATAATATTGATCGTGTAAAGTAATGAAATATTGATAGTGGTTAGTATGAGTATTGATGGAAATATTGTCAATACTGGTATTGACAATAATATTGATCGTGTAAACGCCGCTTACTTTACTCATATTTAAAAAATAATCTAAAACTGGTACTTATAATTTAGGATTCTCACCCCTTCAAATAAATCAAAATCAAAACATATACATACTCAACAAACATCTTTTATCCATAGAACAATCCGAAACTAGTACTTAATAATTCAGGATTCTCACCCTTTCAAATAAATCGAAATCCAAACATATACATACTCAACAAACATAATTTATATAAAATACATTTTACATCCCACATTCAAAGCCGATAATTCAACAATAAAACACACACGCTTAATAGCTCAATGATCAAAAACAAATATTATACTGACTTTTTAACAAAGAAGAAAGCAATGCCGGCAAACAATATAAGTTACCGGCAAAGTATGAAATTCAGGCATTCTATAGAATGCCTAGACATTTTATATAATACCATGCTTGGTTTATACTCAGATACCAGATTATATTTCTTATGATAAATTTTGTGTATTGAAAAATATTCTTTTAAATATTCCTATTATTCATTTGTTAACTTGAGGGAAATTCTATTGTAGTGTTTTAGTATAATAAATCATGGTATTCCAATAGTTCTGGTACTTTAAGTAAAATAATTTAACTTTCAATTGATTACTATTAAAATATATTTTGAAATCGGGATGTAATAATATAAATGGGGGCTCGTCCGGGATGAATTTTTCAAACTTTGCTGGTAACATATTATATATATAGACACAGACTGGCTGAGTGATGAGAATGTAGTAGATAGAAGGTTGCTGACTAGTTGTAAACTGTTATAAAATTGTACTGCTCTCGCTCTATTTATATGAATCGAACTGTCCCTTCTTTAGTCTAGCCTTAGTGGGGAGTAACAAAATTTTGATTCATGTAATGTGCTTTTTCACACTTTATATCCTATGAATCTTTGATGATTCGGATCTCATTAAACCATTAAAAACTAAGTTTTAAAATTAGACAGTCATAGCAAATAAAAGCGAAAAAATTAATTGTTCAGCTAGCATTGTGAAAAAATTACGATATTTAATTCTTTGTTCAGATAAAATTAATGATAAATAACTCATCACTTTAAATATTGTAACGCAGCCACTGATGCCATGTAGGAGAGAAAGCAGGTACCTCAAGTCTACCTAGTGGCAGCTAGGAAGCGCTGGCGGCGCACTCTAGCTCTTTTAGAAGAATCGAGGAAGTTCCAGAAGATTCCCCACCGACATAAATAGTGAGACCACAAAGAGTTGAGAAAGTTTTTCTTGTTACAAACTAAGTGTACGTTTGTGAAAAGTGTATAAAAAAAAAAAAAACAAAGTGAACTTTTCTGGTTTAAACTGTGAATAATTATTGCTAACTTTTGTATTTATAATTTATTGTGTAAAGCAATAAATTGGTGTTTTTCTTATTGAAGTTTAGAGTATTTTATCTAAACGAACCCACTTAAAACTAGTTGCAGTAGGTAGTTTAGACGGAAAAACGTTACAATATATATATATATATACTTGTACAATTTAAAAATAGAAACGTTTCTATGCGAATGTATCTTTAACCTTAATATCTAAAAAATACCTTCAACAACCACTGTTGTTTATTATTGTTTGTTAAATATTGTTTAGAATTACAAAAATAATTAAAAATAAGGAAAATTAGTGTTATACTTAAATAACAAATAAATTCCCCAGGTAAGAAATAATAGCCTCAAATTATTAAAAGTAAATAACAAATTTATATTTTGATAGTTTGAAGATGACCCCATTAGATAGAAATGTTACTCTTTTTAAATTTAGCATAACAGCATATCAAAGTAAAAAATCTGGTGTGAAACACTCACACAACTTTCTCTTACTCCAGTTCTCAAAATGATAATTGACAAATTTTATAGTTTGTGTACCAAATTTAATGAAATTCGTCGAAAACTGAAAAAACTGTTCAGTAAAAGCGCACTTCCGGTTTGCTAATTTTCTTGAAACTCGGAATTTCAGCCATCTATTTATTTCTAACTAATTATGTTTGGATGATAGAATTGTATAATGAACTAGGATAGCACGTTGATGAAAATCTAACCCCACCCCTCCCCTAAAAGTGCTCTTAAAAGAAATTTCCCAGAGAAATGTTTTTAGATAAATGTTGTAGATCTTTGCATGTTTAGTTTATATACGAAGTTTCAAAAAAATCGTCAGAGCCATTTTTGAGAAAATTGCGAAAAAGTGAATAAATCATTTAGTAAAGTGGTAAAGTAAACGCACTTCCGGTTATCCGATTTTTGTCAAACTCGGAATTTCAACAACATATTTAATTCTAATTAACATTATTTAGATGACAGAATTGTCTAATAAACTGAAATAGCATTTAGATGGAAACTTAACCCCACCCCTCCCCCAGAAGTGCCCTTCAATGCATTTTCCCGGAGAAATGTTTCTAATAAAAGTTGTAGCTCTTTGTATGTATGGTGGATGTTTAAAGTTTAAAGAAAATCGTCGGAGCCATTTTTGAGATAATCGCAAAAAAGTAAGAAATCCAAGTAGTAAAGTGGTACTTCCGGTTGAGGAATTTTTACAGATAACGTACAGTCAGATCCCATGGTGACCTCTAAACGGAATATCAAATTTCAACTTTCTACGATTTTTCGTTTTTGAGCTATGCTGTTCACATACATACATATACACACACGGACACACACACACACACACACACACACAGACCCTTTGCTAAAAACCACTTTTTTGGACTCAGGGGACCTCAAAACGGATATTTCCGGTGAAAACTCGATATCGAAAATTTGACACGATTACAATACTTCCTCTTACTATTACTTTTATTTTTTTGGCACGATTATTCAAAAAAAAAAGAAAAAAAAAAGTATTTAAGCTTGTAAACATCGAATTTGTTTATATATAAAAAAAAAAATAGCCAAGTTAAATAGTTTGTTTATGAAACTAAAAATAAAATCTAGTCTTGTAAACATTACAATTACATTTTTTTATAATCTGCCAATTGCCATACTTTAACAACTAATCTCTTAACATTATGTGTATAAACGATTCAATACCAAACATACATAATAGTGTAATCAAACTAAACACTCGGTTGGTATATCATGCATCTGTTATTGTATCGTTGGACTTGACGTTGGATGGCAGCAATTTACATACAATATAAATGTCAATAAATCAGTTATTGCTATACCAATGTTTATGATATTCTGTTTTGTTTTATTTTTTTTTTTTTGTTAGCGACTACAAAATTTAGTTGCAGTCAAATTCTAACAAATGATAAAATAATAGAACACTAACTCAGTACAAAAACAAAGCAAAAATCTGGTGAGATACACCCTTTCCAACTTACTAAACTGCAGTTTACAAAATTGTAATTGACAAATTTTATAGTTAGTATACTAAATTTAATGAAATTAATCGTTTTTTTTTTTTTATGAAGAAAATCAAGAAAACTTAAAAAAGCTATTCAGTAAATACATATTTCCATTATACTAATTTTATTGAAACTCAGAATTTTGGGCAATCTATTCATTTCTAATTAATTTTGTTTAGACGGCAGCATTGTACGTGTATATTCAACTAAGATAATACTTAAAACACTGACAATAGCAGAGAAAACCGTTTATTGCAATTTCCGGGACTAATATCGTAGGAAAAAACAATATACGTATGTAATTTTAATAAACATAGAGAACATAGTATGCTTTCTATTATTTTACTTTCTCGCTCAGCATCTTATTGAAGTGGTAACTATGTGCACACACGGTAATAACTATTCCCAACATCTTATACATTGTGAAACACAAATTACACAACTTAAATGAATTCCTTTCTTCTTATATGAAACCAATATTAAAGGTTTTATAGAATGTTTATATCCTTCATTCAGAGAAAACAAATTTATTAATATATTTCTTATTAAAATTTGGAATGAGTTTTAATATTTAGATATTCATTATTCATATTTATCTCTTCTATAAAATATAAGGCTGTAATGTAGTTGCGAAGATCCCTGAACTGCCGATTTATAAAAGAATAGTTTCTACGATAAAACTGTAATTATTTTTACTTTCTCTTACTCCCAGTAAAAGGAAGTATTGTAATCGTGTCAAATTTTCGATATCGAAAAAATTCAAATTTTCGATATCGTGTCAAATTTTCACCGGAAATATCCGTTTTGAGTCCCAAAAAAGTGGTTTTTAGAAAATGGTCTGTGTGTGTATGTATGTATGTGAACAGCATAGCTCAAAAACAAAAAAAAACCGTAGAAAGTACAAACTTGATATTCCATTTAGGTATCACCATGGGATCTGACAGTACGTTATCTGGCAAAATTACTCAACCGAAAGTGCCACCTTTAATAGTTTTTTTTTTTTTTTTACTTTTTCCCTTTTTTCTCAAAAATTGCTCCAACGATTTTCATTGAACTTGTTATATCAACTACACATACTAACAACTACAACTTTTATTTAAAACATTTCTCCGGGAAAATTAATTTAAGGGCAATTATGGAGGAGGGAAGGGATTAGGTTTTCATCTAAAGTGCTATTTTAGTTTATTAGACAATTCTGCTATCTAAATAATGTTAATTAGAATTGAATATGTTGTTGAAATTCCGAGTTTGAAAAAATCGGATAACCGGAAGTGCGTTTACATTACCACTTTACTAAATGAGTTTTTCACTTTTTCGCGATTTTCTAAAAAATGGCTCCGACCAATTTTCTTGAAATTGGTAATGTAAACTAAACATGCAAAGATCTACATCATTTATTAAAAACTTTTCTCTGGGAAAATTCATTTAAGGGGACTTTTAGGGAAGGGGTGGAGATACAGCTTCCTCTAAAGTGTTATCACAGTTGATTATACAATTCTATCATCCAAACAAAATTAATTAGAAATAGATAGATTGCTAAAATTGTGAGTTTTAAGAAAATTGGTAAACCGGAAGTGCGCTTTTACTGATCAGTTTTTCAGTTTTCGACGAATTTCGTTAAATTTGGTGCACAAACTATAAAATTTGTCAATTATCATTTTGAGAACTGGAGTAAGAGAAAGTTGTGTGAGTGTTTCACATCAGATTTTTTTACTTTATATTAATTTCGTCTCTTACAATCAAAATGTTTAATAAAGTCCAAAGTGAAATAATCAAAATTTTGATTTAATCCAATTACTTGCAGTAGTTGTTACAATTTTTTTATATCAGTGAGAAGTGGAAAAGCTAGATAAACAGTAGAGTAATTTCCTTTGGCACGAGAAAAACTTATCTACCTACTATATGAAGGTATTATTCCCTTTGAAATCACTTTTTTCACAAGTACACTTCTAAAGAGTTTTCTCAATGAAAAAGGTAAAGAATTGTATTCCAAAACAAGTTATTCTAAAGTTATAATTGGTAAATCTTATTTAATTGTATTAAATTTTGCACATTTCTATACTTTAGATTTCCGGTTTACATAGCTTACTAATATTTCTATATATACTGCTATAGTTTTCTCCTAATATCTGTAGACATAACATGGTTTTTCTTAACGTGACCAGACTTAAAAACTAAGAGATTTAAAACTATAACTAAAATCTATTTGCAATGAGATGTTTGTACGGCAATGGCCAAAGGAGTGTTTTTAAAGAAAAATTCTTTCTTGCTCTACGTTTCGGGTACCATTGGTGCCCTTCTTCAGGAGCTCTGTAAAAATTTATTGGAGAAAATACATTATAGTACAGTATAGTAGTTATGAAAAAGTGCATAGATTTAAAAAAAAAAAAAAATTTAAATTAAAGAAATATTAACAGTCAAGAAATTATAAAACGGAAGTGACAGTAAAATAAATAAAATGATATTAACAATAAGATAAAATAAGACGGATGAAGATATCTTTAGGGTAGGAGAGGAGTAGACGTTGAGACTGAAATTAAGAGAGAGTATTTTTTTTTTTAATACTCACACTCACACAACTTTCTCTTACTCCAGTTCTCAAAATTATAATTGACAAATTTTATAGTTTGTGCACTAAATTTAACGAAATTCATCGAAAACTGAAAAAATCTGGTGTGAAACACTCACACAACTTTCTCTTACTCCAGTACTCAAAATTATAATTGACAAATTTTATAGTTAGTGTACCAAATTTAATGAAATTCGTCGAAAAGTGAAAACACTGTCCAGTAAAACTGTCCGGTTTACTAATTTCCTTGAAACTCGGAATTTGGGTCATATATTAATTTCTAGTTATTTCAATTTGGATGACAGAATTGTATAATCAACTGTGATAGCATTTTAAAGAAAAACATAACCCCCCTCCCCCAAAAGTCCCCTTAAATGAATTTATCAGGGGAAAAGTTTCAAATAAAAGTTGTAGCTCTTTATATGTATAGTTAACAACGCTGGTTTAAAGAAAATCGTTGGAGCCATTTCGAGAAAATACCAGAAAACTGGAAATTATATTTCAGTAAAAACGCACTTCCGGTTATCTATTTTTTTTCAAACTCGGAATTTCAACAACATATTTAATTCTAATTAACATTATTTAGATGACAGAATTGTCTAATATACTGAAACAGCAGTTAAGATGAAAACCTAACCCCACCCCTCCCCCAGAAGTGCCCTTAAATGAATTTTCCTGGAGAAATGTTTCAAATAAAAGTTGTAGCTCTTTGTATGTGTAGTTGATATAGCAAGTTTAAAGAAAATCTTCGGAGCCATTTTTGAGAAAATTGCAAAAACGTAAAAAAAACAACTAGTAAAGTGGTACTTCCGGTTGAGGAATATTGACACATAACGCACCGTCAGATCCCATGGTGATACCTAAACGTAATATCAAGTTTGAACTTTATACGATTTTTCATTTTTGAACTATGCTGTTCACATACATACACACACACAGACCATTTGCTAAAAACCATTTTTTTGGACTCAGGGGACCTCAAAACGGATATTTCCGGTGAAAACTCGATATCGAAAATTTGACACGATTACAATACTTCCTCTTACTAGGAGTAAGAGAAAGTAAACAACTCAAAACTGTTTATTTTACATAATAAAATACAAACAATATGAATTAGCAGATATAACAAACAGTTAACACAAGAGGTTGCAACCTTCTTACTGTCCTCAACACCAGGCTCCCGCCTAACCTTTCCTAGTAACCTTATACTTCCCTTTCCCTAACACTTCCCCCCTTTAAAGAAAAAAAAATTGGAAGAGAATTTTTGTTTTTTTTAACAAAACTGTGAGAAAGTTTACAAATAAATAAAGTTAATTAGAAATAAAATATTTATAATATTCAAAAATCAAATAAACTATACCAAAAATATAAACTAGATCAAACTAGTTCAATCTAAAAGAACGAGATCAAAAACGTAAACAAACTATAGTATTAAAGAATTTATTATAAAATGTTATATAAAAATGTAATAAGATTTAAATTCTGGAAAGGGTATCAGCAATGACATTTTCTCTACCTTTAATGTGTTTAATAATTAAATTGTAATCTTGCAGCAATAGGCACCATCTCAACAATCTCTGATTGTTGTTTTTCATTTTCTGAATGAAAACAACAGGATTGTAGTCTGTAAAAACTGCTAAGGGTTCGCGGGATGAGTTTACATAAACCTCAAAGTGTTGCAGGGCTAGAATGAGAGCTAAACCTTCCTTCTCAATTGTTGAATAATTTTGTTGGTGCCTGTTGAATTTTTTGGAAAAATAGGCAACTGGATGATCTACAGCGTCGTTGTCCTCTTGCAGAAGCACTGCACCAGCTCCCACATCACTTGCATCCACAGCTAGTTTAAATGGTTTGCCGAATTTTGGTGCTGCTAAAACCGGAGCATTACAAAGTATAGCTTTAATTTTTTTCAAAAGCTTTTCGGCAACTCTCAGTCCAAAAGAAAGCCGAGTCCTTTCTCAGTAAGTGTGTAAGAGGTTCTGCAATATTAGAAAAATTCTCACAAAATTTTCGGAAGTAGCCGGCCATGCCCAAGAATCGCATAACGTCCTTTTTGCTGTTAGGAGTAGGAAAGTTCGAAATAGAGCCTATTTTGGCATCAATAGGCTTAACTTGTCCTTGGCCAATGACGTGGCCTAAAAAGGTTATGCGAGCGCATCCGAACTCACTCTTAGCAAGATTAATTGTGAGGTTTGCGTCTGTATTTCTTGCAAAAAATTCCATGTGTTCTTTATCTTCCCAGTTTTCTGTCTCTCTCTGAGATTCAACAAGCAGGACTGGATTTGAATTACTAGCTAATCGCTCCTGAGAACCAGATCTTTGTACATATTTTTTTAACATATTAATATGACATAATGGATTTCTTTTACGTCTCCCTGTTGTTTTAATAATATAATTAACATCACTAACTTTCTCCTCAACAGTAAATGGACCCATATACCTAGCACGTAATGAATTTCGGTACTGGCAGAAGTGCAAGAACTTGGTCACCAGGCTTGAAGTTTCTTTCTTTGGAACCTAAATCAAAACGAGTTTTCATTTGTTTTTGGGATTCAATAAGATTTTGTCTCGCGAGTTTGCAGGCGCTATGTAATTTAGTTTGAAAATCGGACACATATTGAAGGAGATTTATAGATTCGGATTCTTCTGACAAGATTCTTTCTTTGAAAAATCTTAGAGGTCCGCGAACCGAATGTCCGTAAACGAGTTCAAAGGGGACCCAAGAGAACTCTGTACAGATTCTCTAACTGCAAAGAGCAGGAAATGAATCCCTTCATCCCAGTCCTTGCCAGTATCATGACAATAAGATTTCATCATATTTTTTAAAGTTTGATGAAACCTTTCCAGGGCCCCCTGGCTTTCCGGGTGATAAGCAGAGGATTTAACTTGTTTTCTGCCCGAAATATACATGACCTGTTGAAAAATTCCCGACATAAAATTCGATCCTTGATCAGATTGGACTGACTTGGGCAACCCAACAAAAGTGAAAAACTTACTTAATGCTGTAACGATTGATTTGGCTTTAATATTTTTGAGGGGGATAGCCTCTGGAAACCGAGTTGAAGCGAAAAAATTAATTGTTCAGCTAGCATTGTGAAAAAATTACGATATTTAATTCTTTGTTCAGATAAAATTAATGATAAATAACTCATCACTTTAAATATTGTAACGCAGCCACTGATGCCATGTAGGAGAGAAAGCAGGTACCTCAAGTCTACCTAGTGGCAGCTAGGAAGCGCTGGCGGCGCACTCTAGCTCTTTTAGAAGAATCGAGGAAGTTCCAGAAGATTCCCCACCGACATAAATAGTGAGACCACAAAGAGTTGAGAAAGTTTTTCTTGTTACAAACTAAGTGTACGTTTGTGAAAAGTGTATAAAAAAAAAAAAAACAAAGTGAACTTTTCTGGTTTAAACTGTGAATAATTATTGCTAACTTTTGTATTTATAATTTATTGTGTAAAGCAATAAATTGGTGTTTTTCTTATTGAAGTTTAGAGTATTTTATCTAAACGAACCCACTTAAAACTAGTTGCAGTAGGTAGTTTAGACGGAAAAACGTTACAATATATATATATATATACTTGTACAATTTAAAAATAGAAACGTTTCTATGCGAATGTATCTTTAACCTTAATATCTAAAAAATACCTTCAACAACCACTGTTGTTTATTATTGTTTGTTAAATATTGTTTAGAATTACAAAAATAATTAAAAATAAGGAAAATTAGTGTTATACTTAAATAACAAATAAATTCCCCAGGTAAGAAATAATAGCCTCAAATTATTAAAAGTAAATAACAAATTTATATTTTGATAGTTTGAAGATGACCCCATTAGATAGAAATGTTACTCTTTTTAAATTTAGCATAACAGCATATCAAAGTAAAAAATCTGGTGTGAAACACTCACACAACTTTCTCTTACTCCAGTTCTCAAAATGATAATTGACAAATTTTATAGTTTGTGTACCAAATTTAATGAAATTCGTCGAAAACTGAAAAAACTGTTCAGTAAAAGCGCACTTCCGGTTTGCTAATTTTCTTGAAACTCGGAATTTCAGCCATCTATTTATTTCTAACTAATTATGTTTGGATGATAGAATTGTATAATGAACTAGGATAGCACGTTGATGAAAATCTAACCCCACCCCTCCCCTAAAAGTGCTCTTAAAAGAAATTTCCCAGAGAAATGTTTTTAGATAAATGTTGTAGATCTTTGCATGTTTAGTTTATATACGAAGTTTCAAAAAAATCGTCAGAGCCATTTTTGAGAAAATTGCGAAAAAGTGAATAAATCATTTAGTAAAGTGGTAAAGTAAACGCACTTCCGGTTATCCGATTTTTGTCAAACTCGGAATTTCAACAACATATTTAATTCTAATTAACATTATTTAGATGACAGAATTGTCTAATAAACTGAAATAGCATTTAGATGGAAACTTAACCCCACCCCTCCCCCAGAAGTGCCCTTCAATGCATTTTCCCGGAGAAATGTTTCTAATAAAAGTTGTAGCTCTTTGTATGTATGGTGGATGTTTAAAGTTTAAAGAAAATCGTCGGAGCCATTTTTGAGATAATCGCAAAAAAGTAAGAAATCCAAGTAGTAAAGTGGTACTTCCGGTTGAGGAATTTTTACAGATAACGTACAGTCAGATCCCATGGTGACCTCTAAACGGAATATCAAATTTCAACTTTCTACGATTTTTCGTTTTTGAGCTATGCTGTTCACATACATACATATACACACACGGACACACACACACACACACACACACACAGACCCTTTGCTAAAAACCACTTTTTTGGACTCAGGGGACCTCAAAACGGATATTTCCGGTGAAAACTCGATATCGAAAATTTGACACGATTACAATACTTCCTCTTACTATTACTTTTATTTTTTTGGCACGATTATTCAAAAAAAAAAGAAAAAAAAAAGTATTTAAGCTTGTAAACATCGAATTTGTTTATATATAAAAAAAAAAATAGCCAAGTTAAATAGTTTGTTTATGAAACTAAAAATAAAATCTAGTCTTGTAAACATTACAATTACATTTTTTTATAATCTGCCAATTGCCATACTTTAACAACTAATCTCTTAACATTATGTGTATAAACGATTCAATACCAAACATACATAATAGTGTAATCAAACTAAACACTCGGTTGGTATATCATGCATCTGTTATTGTATCGTTGGACTTGACGTTGGATGGCAGCAATTTACATACAATATAAATGTCAATAAATCAGTTATTGCTATACCAATGTTTATGATATTCTGTTTTGTTTTATTTTTTTTTTTTTGTTAGCGACTACAAAATTTAGTTGCAGTCAAATTCTAACAAATGATAAAATAATAGAACACTAACTCAGTACAAAAACAAAGCAAAAATCTGGTGAGATACACCCTTTCCAACTTACTAAACTGCAGTTTACAAAATTGTAATTGACAAATTTTATAGTTAGTATACTAAATTTAATGAAATTAATCGTTTTTTTTTTTTTATGAAGAAAATCAAGAAAACTTAAAAAAGCTATTCAGTAAATACATATTTCCATTATACTAATTTTATTGAAACTCAGAATTTTGGGCAATCTATTCATTTCTAATTAATTTTGTTTAGACGGCAGCATTGTACGTGTATATTCAACTAAGATAATACTTAAAACACTGACAATAGCAGAGAAAACCGTTTATTGCAATTTCCGGGACTAATATCGTAGGAAAAAACAATATACGTATGTAATTTTAATAAACATAGAGAACATAGTATGCTTTCTATTATTTTACTTTCTCGCTCAGCATCTTATTGAAGTGGTAACTATGTGCACACACGGTAATAACTATTCCCAACATCTTATACATTGTGAAACACAAATTACACAACTTAAATGAATTCCTTTCTTCTTATATGAAACCAATATTAAAGGTTTTATAGAATGTTTATATCCTTCATTCAGAGAAAACAAATTTATTAATATATTTCTTATTAAAATTTGGAATGAGTTTTAATATTTAGATATTCATTATTCATATTTATCTCTTCTATAAAATATAAGGCTGTAATGTAGTTGCGAAGATCCCTGAACTGCCGATTTATAAAAGAATAGTTTCTACGATAAAACTGTAATTATTTTTACTTTCTCTTACTCCCAGTAAAAGGAAGTATTGTAATCGTGTCAAATTTTCGATATCGAAAAAATTCAAATTTTCGATATCGTGTCAAATTTTCACCGGAAATATCCGTTTTGAGTCCCAAAAAAGTGGTTTTTAGAAAATGGTCTGTGTGTGTATGTATGTATGTGAACAGCATAGCTCAAAAACAAAAAAAAACCGTAGAAAGTACAAACTTGATATTCCATTTAGGTATCACCATGGGATCTGACAGTACGTTATCTGGCAAAATTACTCAACCGAAAGTGCCACCTTTAATAGTTTTTTTTTTTTTTTTACTTTTTCCCTTTTTTCTCAAAAATTGCTCCAACGATTTTCATTGAACTTGTTATATCAACTACACATACTAACAACTACAACTTTTATTTAAAACATTTCTCCGGGAAAATTAATTTAAGGGCAATTATGGAGGAGGGAAGGGATTAGGTTTTCATCTAAAGTGCTATTTTAGTTTATTAGACAATTCTGCTATCTAAATAATGTTAATTAGAATTGAATATGTTGTTGAAATTCCGAGTTTGAAAAAATCGGATAACCGGAAGTGCGTTTACATTACCACTTTACTAAATGAGTTTTTCACTTTTTCGCGATTTTCTAAAAAATGGCTCCGACCAATTTTCTTGAAATTGGTAATGTAAACTAAACATGCAAAGATCTACATCATTTATTAAAAACTTTTCTCTGGGAAAATTCATTTAAGGGGACTTTTAGGGAAGGGGTGGAGATACAGCTTCCTCTAAAGTGTTATCACAGTTGATTATACAATTCTATCATCCAAACAAAATTAATTAGAAATAGATAGATTGCTAAAATTGTGAGTTTTAAGAAAATTGGTAAACCGGAAGTGCGCTTTTACTGATCAGTTTTTCAGTTTTCGACGAATTTCGTTAAATTTGGTGCACAAACTATAAAATTTGTCAATTATCATTTTGAGAACTGGAGTAAGAGAAAGTTGTGTGAGTGTTTCACATCAGATTTTTTTACTTTATATTAATTTCGTCTCTTACAATCAAAATGTTTAATAAAGTCCAAAGTGAAATAATCAAAATTTTGATTTAATCCAATTACTTGCAGTAGTTGTTACAATTTTTTTATATCAGTGAGAAGTGGAAAAGCTAGATAAACAGTAGAGTAATTTCCTTTGGCACGAGAAAAACTTATCTACCTACTATATGAAGGTATTATTCCCTTTGAAATCACTTTTTTCACAAGTACACTTCTAAAGAGTTTTCTCAATGAAAAAGGTAAAGAATTGTATTCCAAAACAAGTTATTCTAAAGTTATAATTGGTAAATCTTATTTAATTGTATTAAATTTTGCACATTTCTATACTTTAGATTTCCGGTTTACATAGCTTACTAATATTTCTATATATACTGCTATAGTTTTCTCCTAATATCTGTAGACATAACATGGTTTTTCTTAACGTGACCAGACTTAAAAACTAAGAGATTTAAAACTATAACTAAAATCTATTTGCAATGAGATGTTTGTACGGCAATGGCCAAAGGAGTGTTTTTAAAGAAAAATTCTTTCTTGCTCTACGTTTCGGGTACCATTGGTGCCCTTCTTCAGGAGCTCTGTAAAAATTTATTGGAGAAAATACATTATAGTACAGTATAGTAGTTATGAAAAAGTGCATAGATTTAAAAAAAAAAAAAAATTTAAATTAAAGAAATATTAACAGTCAAGAAATTATAAAACGGAAGTGACAGTAAAATAAATAAAATGATATTAACAATAAGATAAAATAAGACGGATGAAGATATCTTTAGGGTAGGAGAGGAGTAGACGTTGAGACTGAAATTAAGAGAGAGTATTTTTTTTTTTAATACTCACACTCACACAACTTTCTCTTACTCCAGTTCTCAAAATTATAATTGACAAATTTTATAGTTTGTGCACTAAATTTAACGAAATTCATCGAAAACTGAAAAAATCTGGTGTGAAACACTCACACAACTTTCTCTTACTCCAGTACTCAAAATTATAATTGACAAATTTTATAGTTAGTGTACCAAATTTAATGAAATTCGTCGAAAAGTGAAAACACTGTCCAGTAAAACTGTCCGGTTTACTAATTTCCTTGAAACTCGGAATTTGGGTGATATATTAATTTCCTAGTTATTTCAATTTGGATGACAGAATTGTATAATCAACTGTGATAGCATTTTAAAGAAAAACATAACCCCCCTCCCCCAAAAGTCCCCTTAAATGAATTTATCAGGAGAAAAGTTTCAAATAAAAGTTGTAGCTCTTTATATGTATAGTTAACAACGCTGGTTTAAAGAAAATCGTTGGAGCCATTTTCGAGAAAATACCAGAAAACTGGAAATTATATTTCAGTAAAAACGCACTTCCGGTTATCTATTTTTTTTTCAAACTCGGAATTTCAACAACATACTTAATTCTAATTAACATTATTTAGATGACAGAATTGTCTAATATACTGAAACAGCAGTTAAGATGAAAACCTAACCCCACCCCTCCCCAGAAGTGCCCTTAAATGAATTTTCCTGGAGAAATGTTTCAAATAAAAGTTGTAGCTCTTTGTATGTGTAGTTGATATAGCAAGTTTAAAGAAAATCTTCGGAGCCATTTTTGAGAAAATTGCAAAAACGTAAAAAAAACAACTAGTAAAGTGGTACTTCCGGTTGAGGAATATTGACACATAACGCACCGTCAGATCCCATGGTGATACCTAAACGTAATATCAAGTTTGAACTTTCTACGATTTTTCGTTTTTGAGCTATGCTGTTCACATACATACACACACGGACACACACACACACACACAGACCATTCGCTAAAAACCACTTTTTTGGACTCAGGGGACCTCAAAACGGATATTTCCGGTGAAAACTCGATATCGAAAATTTGACACGATTACAATACTTCCTCTTACTAGGAGTAAGAGAAAGTAAACAACTCAAAACTGTTTATTTTACATAATAAAATACAAACAATATGAATTAGCAGATATAACAAACAGTTAACACAAGAGGTTGCAACCTTCTTACTGTCCTCAACACCAGGCTCCCGCCTAACCTTTCCTAGTAACCTTATACTTCCCTTTCCCTAACACTTCCCCCCTTTAAAGAAAAAAAAATTGGAAGAGAATTTTTGTTTTTTTTAACAAAACTGTGAGAAAGTTTACAAATAAATAAAGTTAATTAGAAATAAAATATTTATAATATTCAAAAATCAAATAAACTATACCAAAAATATAAACTAGATCAAACTAGTTCAATCTAAAAGAACGAGATCAAAAACGTAAACAAACTATAGTATTAAAGAATTTATTATAAAATGTTATATAAAAATGTAATAAGATTTAAATTCTGGAAAGGGTATCAGCAATGACATTTTCTCTACCTTTAATGTGTTTAATAATTAAATTGTAATCTTGCAGCAATAGGCACCATCTCAACAATCTCTGATTGTTGTTTTTCATTTTCTGAATGAAAACAACAGGATTGTAGTCTGTAAAAACTGCTAAGGGTTCGCGGGATGAGTTTACATAAACCTCAAAGTGTTGCAGGGCTAGAATGAGAGCTAAACCTTCCTTCTCAATTGTTGAATAATTTTGTTGGTGCCTGTTGAATTTTTTGGAAAAATAGGCAACTGGATGATCTACAGCGTCGTTGTCCTCTTGCAGAAGCACTGCACCAGCTCCCACATCACTTGCATCCACAGCTAGTTTAAATGGTTTGCCGAATTTTGGTGCTGCTAAAACCGGAGCATTACAAAGTATAGCTTTAATTTTTTTCAAAAGCTTTTCGGCAACTCTCAGTCCAAAAGAAAGCCGAGTCCTTTCTCAGTAAGTGTGTAAGAGGTTCTGCAATATTAGAAAAATTCTCACAAAATTTTCGGAAATAGCCGGCCATGCCCAAGAATCGCATAACGTCCTTTTTGCTGTTAGGAGTAGGAAAGTTCGAAATAGAGCCTATTTTGGCATCAACAGGCTTAACTTGTCCTTGGCCAATGACGTGGCCTAAAAAGGTTATGCGAGCGCATCCGAACTCACTCTTAGCAAGATTAATTGTGAGGTTTGTGTCTGTAATTCTTGCAAAAAATTCCATGTGTTCTTTATCTTCCCAGTTTTCTGTCTCTCTCTGAGATTCAACAAGCAGGACTGGATTTGAATTACTAGCTGATCGCTCCTGAGAACCAGATCTTTGTACATATTTTTTTAACATATTAATATGACATAATTGATTTCTTTTACGTCTCCCTGTTGTTTTAATAATATAATTAACATCACTAACTTTCTCCTCAACAGTAAATGGACCCATATACCTAGCACGTAATGAATTTCGGTACTGGCAGAAGTGCAAGAACTTGGTCACCAGGCTTGAAGTTTCTTTCTTTGGAACCTAAATCAAAATGAGTTTTCATTTGTTTTTGGGATTCAATAAGATTTTGTCTCGCGAGTTTGCAGGCGCTATGTAATTTAGTTTGAAAATCGGACACATATTGAAGGAGATTTATAGATTCGGATTCTTCTGACAAGATTCTCTCTTTGAGGAATCTTAGAGGTCCGCGAACCGAATGTCCGAAAACGAGTTCAAAGGGGCTAAACCCAAGAGAACTCTGTACAGATTCTCTAACTGCAAAGAGCAGGAAATGAATCCCTTCATCCCCAGTCCTTGCCAGTATCATGACAATAAGATTTCATCATATTTTTTAAAGTTTGATGAAACCTTTCCAGGGCCCCCTGGCTTTCCGGGTGATAAGCAGAGGATTTAACTTGTTTTATGCCCAAAATATACATGACCTGTTGAAAAATTCCCGACATAAAATTCGATCCTTGATCAGATTGGACTGACTTGGGCAACCCAACAAAAGTGAAAAACTTACTTAATGCTGTAACGATTGATTTGGCTTTAATATTTTTGAGGGGGATAGCCTCTGGAAACCGAGTTGAAGCACACATTATTGTCAAAAGATATTCGTTGCCTCTTTTCGTTTTGGGTAGAGGACCAACACAGTCGATTAAAATTCTTCTGAAAGGTTCCTCTAGAGCAGGAATAGGCTGAAGACGAGCTTTAGGAATTTTCTGTTTCGATTTTCCTACCATCTGGCCCGTGTGGCAGGATCGGCAATATTTGGTAACATCTGATTTCAATCTTGGCCAGTTGAAATGATTTAATATGCGTTTATATGTTTTGTTTATTCCCAAATGTCCTGCCAGTGACATGTCATGAGCAAGATTCAGTATTTGTGGCCGGAATACCCTAGGCATCACAATCTGATACTTAACGGCCCAATCGCTATTTGCTGGTACATTCGGTGGTCTGTATTTTCTCATCAGAATACCGTTCCTAAGTAAATAGCAAATAGGAGCTTCAGAAGCTTCTTCTTCGCTCAACGCCTTATGGAACAATTGGCAAATATCTTTGTCATTTGGTTGCTCTTTGATAAAATTTCCATCTGAATTTATCAATTCTGTTTTACCACCTAAACATTCCAGTTCAGTGAGTAAAGGCCCATTTTTTATTAAATTACCTACTACTGTTTCGGTTAGGTCAACCTGTGGGTTAATAGTATTCTGTTTCTTACTTTTTACCATGGCCCGTGTAACAGCACACGAAGGATACAAACCGACCATTTCTTCTTCAGACGAATCGGTATTCGAATTTAATAAGGGGTTAACAGTTAATACAGGGTCTGGAAGCACCTTACCTCCAGCTAAATCGTTGCCCAATAATAAATGTACTCCAGGAAAGGGCAAGGAGTTTATAACACCGTCAGTAACAAGGCCATTAACAAGGTTAGATGTGAGGTAAACCGTACGAATGGGGACAGTCATAAATTCGCCGGAAACTCCCTGAATCAGAACGCAGGTTTGGACAGGATCTTCACCAATTGGGGGAAGAACGTTAGACAATATCAATGACTGAGAAGCTCCGGTATCCCTTAAAATTTTTATAGGAATATTACCAATACTGTCACAAGTAACCCGGACACATCCGTTTGTTATAAACGGTTCATAACTTTTCATTAAAGATTCCAACCTTTTAGATTGACTGTTGGAATTACTATAAATAAAACCTGAAGGTTTTGAATCATCACTCTGATGTTTCTTTTTTAATTTACCACACTCAGAAACAATATGCCCAGGTTTCTTGCAATAATTGCAAGTGGTTTGAGCAAAATAATTTTGGCTATTTAAATTAATCAGACCAGAAAGTCTATTAACAGGGTTTGAAAAATTATCATTCTTACTGTGAGTTAATACGTACTGCTCCGCTAACCTAGAGGCCATTTCTACATTTGTAACTTGTTTTTCTTCTAAAAATAAACGCAATTTCAAATCAATACAAGTTTTGAATTCCTCAATTAAAATCAGCTGTTTCAATTTATCAAAATCACCTGTCACATTAGTCGAGGCGCACCACCTGTCAAACAACTGTTCTTTTTCCCTAGAAAACTCTATAAAAGTTTGACTATTAGTTTTTTTGAAATTCCTGAACTTCTGCCTATACCCCTCAGGAATCAGTTCATAACCCTTTAAAATAAATTCTTTCACAATTTCATAAGAAGAACTTTGTTCGACGGAAAGTTGAGTGTAAATGTCACGGGCTTTACCTGTTATAACGCTTCGTAAAAGTAATGTCCAGTACTGTTGAGGCCAATTTAAGCTATATGCTATTTTTTCAAAATGAAGGAAATACTTGTCTACATCTTGTTCTTGAAAGGGTGGCACTAGTTTAATATTCTTAGAAACATCAAAGTCAGTGATTGGTTTCACAGCTCTAATATTATTACTTACATCTAATTCTTTTAACCTCAATTGTAGTTTGTCCCTTTCGAGCTCAATTTGCAGACGATATACTTCCAGTTGTTCTTTATTCAAACAATCTAGTTCCTTTAAATTACTTTCACATTCAATACTACTTAAAGCCTTCTCGTCAAACATGCCCTTACTTACAAAAAATTTTATTAAATCATTCTTTATTTCACGTTTTTTCATGGAAAGTTTTACATCTGGCAAACTATAAGTTTTTGCAATAACTAATAAATCATCATTTTTTGCATAATTTAATAATTCTATAGAAGGTGAAGACCGAAAATTACTTAAATCAAAAGACATTTTTGTTTTGTTTTTGTTTTAATTGTACTCACCCAAATAAAACTGATATCTATATGATTTTGGAGCGGCCCCCAATTGTTACAATTAATAATCTAAAACAACTCAAAACTGTTTATTTTACATAATAAAATACAACCAATATGAATTAGCAGATATAACAAACAGTTAACACAAGAGGTTGCAACCTTCTTACTGTATTCTCAACACCAGGCTCCCGCCTAACCTTTCCTAGTAACCTTATACTTCCCTTTCCCTAACAAACTTCAGTGCTTTCTTTAGCCTTTATACGCCCTAACCTATTGAAAAGATGTTGTAATCCTGTATCAATCTTCTTCACTTCCCCGGGTGTAGGATTTTCGCTAAGGGAATTAACCTTACTTTCCAACGACTCCAGTTTTGTTTGACAGTTAGTTAAATCAGAAGCCTGTGTGCTAACTTGTGGCCAAGGAGCCTTACCTTTTGCTTCCATTCTTAATAACGGTCTCAACTTCTTCCTCATTTCATCACATGTTTGTATTCCAGAGATGCCACGTATCCTATGTTCGTATCCCAATTCATCTTGAAATAACCTATCTACATCCATATTGTCTTCTTAATAATAAATTTTCTGTAAAGTTTTATTTTATTCACTCAACTATAATTTCTTTTGTTTTAAATTTTTCTTGTACTTGTTCTCTATCTTTCAATTTTACTTCAACATTATTAATTTTCTGTCTCTTACTTAAAACTGATTTTATATAAATCCTTTCATCTTATTAATGTCATGAGATTCCAAGAAACTTATATTATTAATTATTCCACTGAATCCTTTTTTTTTTCTTTTTAATTATTTCGTTGTTTAAAGATTACAATTCAATTATCATTATCTGTAAACTTAAAATTTACTTACAAGTTAGACTATTCTTCCACAATGTAACTTCAAAATAATTGTTTTCCTTCCTCTAATTATTAACATCCAGGTTATACACACCTACCTCCAAAAAAAAAATGCATTCAAGTGTCCCTGTTCGGGCGCCAAAATGTTACGGGGCTTACCCGTAACCCAAAAGCTACCTGGAGAACCCAGTGGAGAAGGGAGGGTTCGGATGTATAGGACGCCACGCTGTCTTTCTGACGGGGAACAGCGAAACCCCACCAGACAATGTATATAATAATAATAGAGAAGAGTTAAAAATAGTACATAAATTACTACAAATGAGATAGGGAAAAAAGATTTAAAAAAATAAATTAAATAAAGGAGACGAATAATTAAAACAAAAAAAAAGTTATCAGCAGTTCGATTCGAACCTCTAATTCTAATGCCGTAAGCGGAGACGTTAGCTCGGTGCTACAGGCCAGAACTTTTGTGTTACCGATATTGGTTAAACTATTAAGTTTTAAGTAAGGTGAATTATGAAAACGTTTGTCTATTCTTTGTATTTATTTAACATCAATTACATAATGAAAAAATTTAAAAAAATGAAATAATAATAATAAAAAAACCCTAAACTTACCCCAATAATACAATAAAATACAAAAAAAGTTAACATAAATTCCTAAATCTTTCTAAAATAAAATGCCTAACTAACCTCCTATTTACATCACATTAATGCAATAATAAAATAAAATACAAATAAAAAGAACAACATAAACTTACACCAATAATGACGAACTTAGAAAAATAAGAAAATGAACATAAATTACTTATTCTTAATAGAATAAAATACTTTAATTAACCTCTTCTACTTACAATAACCCAACCTAAACAGAGTTAATCGTTCTTATTAAGGAAAATGCAATGGATTTAATCCCGGAAATCTAATACTGTCTCTTATGATAGTTTCTTGTTAGTTAGGGATCCCTTCACCACATGTACCTCATTTATGGAGTTCTTTTCATCACTCTTCCTTTATTCCTCTTGATATAGTTTATCGGTGAGCTGACTGGGGTAATCCGGCTAGCCGTTCCACAATTTTCCCCCACTGGATACACAGTTTTTCCAATTTCTTTTTAATCCCACAAAAATGTGGTAACTCACTCGTTGTTTTGCTCTCGTCTCTGCCTTAACCTCCCAGCCTGTTCTCCTCTTCTCTCTTCCGAAATTTCCCTCACTTATTTTAAATTTCCTATACCTAATTAAACTAATCTAATCCTACTTTAACTTAATTAAACTAATCTACTAATCTAAATTAAACTACTAACTTAAATTCTAACCTATCTTAAAATTACCTAACCTAACCTACTACACCAATTCTGGCCCCCCTCCGAACAGCATTAATTTTAAATTTTGTTACGACCGTAACATCTCCCCTCTTTCTTCAAAAAAAAAAAGAGAGAAAAAAATCGTAACGACTGAGACCACCATTTAGTGGATGGCCGCCCCCTAATCAGAATGGCAGCGGGAGGAGAGGAGAGAATCTTCTGGGAGACAGTATTAGGAAAGGAGTTACGAAAAGAAATATAAAGGAATGAGATTTGGGTGTCTTCATTAATCCTCAGAGGGCTGGGGATTAGGTTTTAATTCTGGAATATGCCAAGTCCCGAGCTTCCTGCCCTCTAGGTCTTCTAGCTCGGCGATAATGTCGGACACCATCCTCCGGATCCTTGTTTGGGTAAATTTGGGTGCCAGCTTGCTGCTGAAATGGCTACTCGCATCCGAGATTGTCATGTTTCGTTTCCAAACCAAATCGCCTGCTTGGTATGTGGCATGAGCTCTCTTGGTATTATAGGCTCTTTTTCCCTTTTCGACGCTTGGGTCAAGCGATCTTGTACTTCTTCGTATAATAATGGCATTCTTGACATCTTTTCCAGATGGCCCTGCCGCTCTGCATCAGGAATATATTCTGTATTAAGAGCGTTCGGATAACTTTTTCCTGACCTCCTTAGCTCTCTACCGAAATTAATAAATGCTGGAGTCATTCCAGTCGCCTCGTGCACGGCAGTCTGTAATGCAAAACCTATCTTGGCCAGATCCCTGTCCCAATGGCGATGATTTTCCTTGATGTATGACATCATCGTTTTTAGGACCCGGTTTACTCTTTCCGTAGGGTTTGCCTGGGGGTGATATGCCACTGTGTTCCAAAGTGTGCATCCGTATTCTTTCATTTTGGCTCTAAACTCTGCACTGGTAAACTGTGTGCCGTTATCGCATATCACTTTCTCAGGCGCGCCAAACTTAAGGATTATTTCCTCCTCCATCAGTTTCGTAATTTTCTTTGCAGTGGCCTGTCGCATCGGAAGTAGAACACTATACTTAGAAAAGTAGTCGACTATTACGAGGAGGTATTTGTTTTGTTGGGTAGAGGGTGGCAGTGGACCCATCAGATCCACGGAGATAACCTGCCATGGTTCGGTCACTACCTTCTGATTCCCCATCATTCCTGTAGGTGGTTTCTGTAGTGGTTTCATTTGGAGGCACGTCGAACATCGTGCCACGTAACGTGCTACGTCTGCAGCCATGCCGGGCCAGTAGAATATTTCCTTTATTCTTTGGAGAGTCTTAAAACTGCCTAAATGGCCGGAGAGAGGACTGTCGTGATATTCGCTCAGCACATCCTTTCGCTGTCCCTTTGGAACCACTAACTTCCAAGACCACTGCAGGCCATGACGTTGGTTCCTTACTTTCTTATACAGTTTGTCTCCTTCGGTTGTCCAACTGGCATAACGTTCAGGATTATCCTTTACGGCTTTCAGCATCCTTGTATACCAGGGTTCCGGCGCTGCAAAGCTGAGGCTAAGAGCATCAATTTGGGCTTGGCTCGTTCTTGACAATGCGTCGGCTGCAACATTGAGTTTCCCAGGTCGATGAATAACAGAAAAATCATGTTCTTGCAACTCTAGTGCCCACCTTCCCAGTCGTCCTCCTGGATCCTTTAAATTATGGAGCCATTTTAAAGCACTGTGGTCAGTGACCACTGTAAATTGGGCTCCCTCCAAATATGGCCTGAATTTCTTTATGGCCCATAATACTACATTCCAGTTCCGTTGCCGAAAATTTTCTTTCTCCTTTGGTGAGAGCTCGGCTGGCATAAGCAATGGGTTTCTCCCCATCATCAAAATTCTGCGACAGAACTGCTCCCAAGCCCGTGGCTGACGCATCTGTCTGGAGACTGAAAGGACGGGAAAAGTCCGGACAAGTCAATATCGGAGCCGTAATTAGTTTTTCCTGGACTGACTTCATGGCCTGTTGTTGCTCTGGACTCCAGATCCATTTCTTCCCTTTCTTCAATAACTCCGTGAGGGGTGCTATCATGGTGGAAAAATTGGGAATAAATCGGCGGTACCATGACGCTAATCCTACAAATTGACGTACCTGTTTGGTTGTTTTCGGCGCCGGATAATTCATGATTGCCTCTACCTTCTCTGGATCTACTTGTAGCCCCCACCTATTCACAACATAACCTAGGAATTTTAATTCTGAGCGGCAAAACTTCGATTTCTCCCAGTTAAGCGTGAGATTGGAGTCAGTCAAACGGCGCAAAACCTCTTCTAATACCCCCATGTGTTTCTGAAAGGAATCCGTTACGATGACAATATCATCCAGATATACAAAAACATGGGGTTCAAGATCAGCTCCAAGCACTTCATCAATTAAGCGTTGCCACGTGGCTGAAGAGTTATGCAGGCCAAAGGGCATTCGCTTAAATTGAAATAAGCCTCGATTAGGAACCGTGAATGCGGTCTTATCCCGACTTTCCTTTTCTACGGGTACTTGCCAATAAGCACTTTTAATGTCAATTGAGGACAAGTACTTCGCATCTCTCAGCCGGTCAAGTATTGTTGAAACATAAGGAAGAGGATATGCGTCCTTCTTCGTGACAGAATTCACTTGACGGTAGTCCACACAAAACCTGTATGACCCATCCGGCTTCTTTATGAGTACTACGGGGGAAGCCCAGGCGCTCTTTGAGGGCTCCACTATATCTTGGCTCCTACAATTCAACTCCTTATCCAGAACGGCCTGTATGGTCGGTGATACTGGATAGTACCTTTGTTTGATGGGTCGATTATTCCCAGTGTCAATTATATGTTCTACCCGTGCGGTACATCCTAACTTCGGTGGACCCTTGTTTTTCCAAGTCTGGATAACCTTCTCTAACAAACTACGCTCGCTAGGGGACAATTCTTCTTCGCAGACCAGGGCCGATGCTATCTCTGATGACTTTGCCTCTTCTCTTACATCGCCGAACTCCCATCTCTTTAAAGCTTTGTCAGGAATTATTTTCATTTTATTCCAGAAATCAAAACCCAAAATTAATGTAGTAGCCAGTTTTGGTGCAATCAAAAATTCTACAATCTTTACCCGCCCATCCAGATTCACTGGGAGATTCACTTTCCCTAATATTTCGGTCTGCCCACCGTCAGCCATAGTAACCTTTACCAGTGGTTTCGCCTCCAAACTCACTCCTAATAGAGATAGCTGGTCCCAAGCCTTCTGGTTAAACATTGATCTGGAGGCCCCGGAATCAAGTAGTCCCAATAGCGGTACGCCCAAGATTGTAACTCTGACATAAGGTCGATTATCTTTTGGTTTTTGTTGCAGCGTGTGGAATTTGCCCCCTGTTGAAAATGTCCTGACGACTGCTAGCCACTCTTGCCATTCTGCCTCACTGGTGAACTGAAATGGGGCATGGTTCGGCGCTCGCTCACTCAGGCCGAGCCCCCTTCGGAGTTTCTCGAAGTACTCTGGCATCTGCAGGTAGTGCTCTGACATTGATCACAACGTTTTCGCTTAGGCCGCTTGCAAGACCTAGAAAAATGTCCTGTTTCACCACAGCTCCAACACCTTGCCAAAGTGCCGGGCGTCTTTGGTCGCGGTGGGGCTGATTCTCTCTTCTGGTCTTTTAGGTTGTGTGACGAACCTGGCTTTAACCTTTCGTCTTTTAGTTCTGCCATCATAAAGCTTACTCGACTTTTGAGAGGAGTATATGCTAGGTCCGGTTCCAGCAGAGTGCGCCGTACAGGTGGTGGTCTGTGTGTTGCAACTCTCCATTTAGTTTCCTCTATTTGTCGGCCCATTTGCAACAATTCTTCAATGGATCTCACTTCGTGTAGCACTAACTTATTTAGGTAGTAGGGGTGTAGATTTCTCTTTATAACCCTCAACATCTCCTGTTCGGTGGGTAACGAAGGTAACCTGTGGAAATAATTTTTCATGATGCTAATACAGATTCCCATGGGTCCATCTTCACCCTGAGTTCTATCTCTGATTTCGTCCCACAGTCTCTCTATATAATCCTGCGGTTCAAATTCAGCCTTTATTTCCGCAATTAGTTCTCCCCAAGTTGCCACTTGTCGCTTCATAGCTTTGAACCAAATGAGAGCTCTACCAGAGAATAAATCATAAGCCGAGTTGAACAGATCAGCCTCCGAGATGTTCCGTGCTACTTTCAGGTCGTTTATGACTTCTAAAAATGCGCTCACACTTAGCCCTTGTCCGTCACCGGAAAACTTGATGCCCCACTCCTTTGGTGGTATCTGCTGTTTTCTCAGAATGACCCCAGGCGCCTCAGTGGAAGTTGTTGAAGGAACTTGCTGACAACTAGCGTTGAACGTTCGCATGCACGCTGTTGCTTGGCGTAAATATGATGAACGACGCTCCTCAACCTCATCGTTTCCAACAGCCATCTCAGATAATTTCGAAAGGATATCAGCTATTGTCTGGTCCAGGTAGCGTCCATCTGCACTATCGCGGGGACCCAAAAAATTAGCTAACTGTAAGTCCAAATCATCCAATCTTCTTTTAACTTCAATTAGAGCGGGTGTCTTCTCCCCTTCCACCTCATCACCTACCTTCTTCTCAAAAATTGCCCAGAGTTGACCCCATCTCTCCGATAATTCCACCTATAATTCAACTTCAGTTCTTTCTTTAGCCTTTATACGCCCTAACCTATTGAAAAGATGTTGTAATCCTGTATCAATCTTCTTCACTTCCCCGGGTGTAGGATTTTCGCTAAGGGAATTAACCTTACTTTCCAACGACTCCAGCTTTGTTTGACAGTTAGTTAAATCAGAAGCCTGTGTGCTAACTTGTGGCCAAGGAGCCTTACCTTTTGCTTCCATTCTTAATAACGGTCTCAACTTCTTCCTCATTTCATCACATGTTTGTATTCCAGAGATGCCACGTATCCTAAGTTCGTATTCCAATTCATCTTGAAATAACCTATCTACATCCATATTGTCTTCTTAATAATAAATTTTCTGTTAAGTTTTATTTTATTCACTCAACTATAATTTCTTTTGTTTTAAATTTTTCTTGTACTTGTTCTCTATCTTTCAATTTTACTTCAACATTATTAATTTTCTGTCTCTTACTTAAAACTGATTTTATATAAATCCTTTCATCTTATTAATGTCATGAGATTCCAAGAAACTTATATTATTAATTATTCCACTGAATCCTTTTTTTTTTCTTTTTAATTATTTCGTTGTTTAAAGATTACAATTCAATTATCATTATCTGTAAACTTAAAATTTACTTACAAGTTAGACTATTCTTCCACAATGTAACTTCAAAATAATTGTTTTCCTTCCTCTAATTATTAACATCCAGGTTATACACACCTACCTCCAAAAAAAAAATGCATTCAAGTGTCCCTGTTCGGGCGCCAAAATGTTACGGGGCTTACCCGTAACCCAAAAGCTACCTGGAGAACCCAGTGGAGAAGGGAGGGTTCGGATGTATAGGACGCCACGCTGTCTTTCTGACGGGGAACAGCGAAACCCCACCAGACAATGTATATAATAATAATAGAGAAGAGTTAAAAATAGTACATAAATTACTACAAATGAGATAGGGAAAAAAGATTTAAAAAAATAAATTAAATAAAGGAGACGAATAATTAAAACAAAAAAAAAGTTATCAGCAGTTCGATTCGAACCTCTAATTCTAATGCCGTAAGCGGAGACGTTAGCTCGGTGCTACAGGCCAGAACTTTTGTGTTACCGATATTGGTTAAACTATTAAGTTTTAAGTAAGGTGAATTATGAAAACATTTGTCTATTCTTTGTATTTATTTAACATCAATTACATAATGAAAAATATTAAAAAAATGAAATAATAATAATAAAAAAACCCTAAACTTACCCCAATAATACAATAAAATACAAAAAAAGTTGAACATAAATTCCTAAATCTTACTAAAATAAAATACCTAACTAACCTCCTATTTACATCACATTAATGCAATAATAAAATAAAATAAAAATAAAAAGAACAACATAAACTTACACCAATAATGACGAACTTAGAAAAATAAGAAAATGAACATAAATTACTTATTCTTAATAGAATAAAATACTTAAATTAACCTCTTCTACTTACAATAACCCAACCTAAACAGAGTTAATCGTTCTTATTAAAGAAAAATCAAGTAAAATGCAATGGAATTAATCCCGGAAATCTAATAATGTCTCTTATGATAGTTTCTTGTTAGTTAGAGATCCCTTCACCACTTGTACCTCATTTATGGAGTTCTTTTCATCACTCTTCCTTTATTCCTCTTGATATAGTTTATCGGTGAGCTGACTGGGGTAATCCGGCTAGCCGTTCCACAATTTTCCCCCACTGGATACACAGTTTTTCCAATTTCTTTTAAATCCCACAAAAATGTGGTATCTCACTCGTTGTTTTGCTCTCGTCTCTGCCTTAACCTCCCAGCCTGTTCTCCTCTTCTCTCTTCCGAAATTTCCCTCACTTATTTTAAATTTCCTATACCTAATTAAACTAATCTAATCCTACTTTAACTTAATTAAACTAATCTACTAATCTAAATTAAACTATTAACTTAAATTCTAACCTATCTTGAAATTACCTAACCTAACCTACTACACCAATTCTGGCCCCCCTCCGAACAACATTAATTTTAAATTTTGTTACGACCGTAACAACGTTAATCATTTAAAATTCACGGATAGAAAACACAATTACTTTTGCAACATATAGTACCGCCTCCAGTTAGGATTGATGAGAATTAAATATAGCAAAAATTGTCTACTTTTAACAAAACTGTGATGAGCGCTGCAAGAGAAAGGCATGCGAGTATTTCACACTAGACTTCTTATTTAAAGAAAAGTGCATTATTTTGTAAAAGTTGCAGTTTGATTGTTATTTATAATATTCTTATAAGCGGAGAGACTGTTCAAGGGGGGAGAATGAATACAGCTGTCGGTAGAGTCACGCGACTTCAGATTGCAGCTGAGATAATGAAACTAGAAACTACGGCCTCCTTGTTCCACTCCCAAACTAAAACTAAACTCCTCCTAACACTAACAAAATTTATGTTTTAAAGCAAAGCACACAATGTTGGTTAGACAGAACAATCTGGTGTGAAACACTCACACCAATTTCTCTTACTGCAATTAGATAGTTATAATTGATTCATTTTCTTCGACCGTATAATCTTACTAAATATTTAATTGTGTTCAAGAAAATGACTTTATTGAGGGACGCGTGAGGTTGCAGCCCCTGCTAGTTCCCTGCAGTCCATTCCCAACTGCATTAGCAATCTCCTCCATTTGGTTTGGCTACTCCTCTCGCACCACACCAACATCCCTCCCAGCGAACCTGAATCCTTCCCAACGAAATCTTTCTCCCCGAATTTGTCCAAGAATTTCTCTTTCAGTTAGTGAATGGACTTTCCATTTCTCTTTTCTCCATATCAATTTTGGTAGCTTGGACTTGATCCGTTGCATTCGAATTTTATAGTAGGATCCAAAATTAATGCTCTTTTACTTTTACTGTCCAAAGCCACAATATCAGCAAAATGTGTTGATTCCTCAATTCCTGAAAACAGGTGTACTATTTTACTTTGTATAGCAGAGTGATCTCGTGCTTCACTCTATAGTGCCTTCGAGTTATTTGAAGAGAGTTATGGGGACAATTCCCAAGCACATGTGCCAGCGTTTCAGTCTCTCTGCCATACATCCACAGAGGCACCCCATTTCTCTCGCCACCCAACCACTGGACACCGGTACTCCTCGGAAAGGCGCATAATTGCTATTGAATTTGATAGCACCACTTTCTCTTACTGCAATGTACATAATTATAGTTAACAAATTTCCTGGGCAGCAAAACTAGAAACGACAATTTGACCTTGCAACTGCCCCCCAACTCCCCTAAAATCTATTACTAGCTACACCTCATCCCTAATTAAGGAATGTCGAGAGGCATTGTCGAGACTCTCCAGGCACCACAAGGTACAGCTGATATAGGTACCTGGACATGCAGGGATTGAGGGTAATGAGACAGCTGATCAACTGGCCAGGAACGGGGCAAATACTACGTTCAATGGTCCAGAACCTGTCCTGGGGATAACCGGCGGAGCAATTCATGCAGCGTTCAGAGACTGGCTTCGCAGTGAGCATGAGGAGCTCTGGAGGGGGACCCCAGGAGCCATACACAGTAAAAGGATGTTGCCAGGATTGTGTAAAAGACGGACCAATATGACCTTTAGCCTGAGTAGGAACCAGATCTCTCTGGGGACGGGGCTATTTACGGGTCATGGTAGGTTCAGGAAGCATCTGCACAAGTTAGGGCTAATAAGCGCGGAACCCTTGTGCAGATTATGTCAGGAGGAGGAGGAGACGGCCCCCCACCTGCTCTTTGATTGCGTTGCAATGACTACATTGCGCTACGAAACCTTTGGTGCGTTGTGACCTGAGGAGATAGTAGCGCAAAATGATCTGGTGATGAAAGCCCTGAAGCTCCTTAAGGGGGGGTGGGTTCACCTAAAGAAACTACCGGGTATGGCACAATAAGCCTTTGTTGGCTGCAATGCCGGGGTATAGCCCACCCGCGGTTGTTAATAATAATAATTACTAGCAAAAAAGGTTTCAAAAATGATGTTGTGTACGAATTCTAGGTTATACCAAGTTCAATTAAACCCGTTGGTGTCTGTATGGAGTGAGTCGAAGAAAATCGAAAAACTGTTCAGTAAAGTCGCATTTCCGGACAACAGATTTTCTTCAAACTCGGAATTTTGGCAACATATTTAATCCCAATTAATGTTGTATATAACAGGATGTTATATGAAAGTGAAATGGCACTTTAGAGGAAAGCATAACCTCACCCCCACACACAAAAGAACACCCTCACTACCTAAAAAGAATTTTTCCGGAAAGAAGTAAACAAGTGTTAAATAAAAGACACAGAACTATATGTAGCTTAAAGAAAATCGTAGGAGTATTTTGTAGTAACATACATTCAATAAAGTGATATTTCCAGTTGAGTGATTTTAACCGAAACTTAATACATTCAAGACTATAAACATTAGTGAGGGTCGCGTCTAGTTCATTCAGAATAAAATCTCCTAACATTTATTTTAATTTACTTCCTTGGGACTTGGAATATGAGAATCTTATAATTTGACAACATTGCCGTATTCAAAGATCATCAAAATAATCGGCAACTACAATAAGAGCGCAAGAATTGGACAGGAACGTTACTTCTTCCAGCTGGTAGTGTCTGATGCTTATTTTAATGGAAGTTTAGGAAAATATCGCTATGTTATTTTGTAATTATGCAATGTGGATGGTCTTAAGTTACTTCAATAAGGATTTCAATCTGAAATCTCGGTACTCTAATTTCTGATGAACTGCGGTCCCCACAGCCCCCTTAGCTATGACCATGAAAATGATGTGAGTGTCTTCCATTTCAGTCAGGTTATTTTCGTTACCCGGACACGTTCCTGGGTTTGCTAATCGCTGTTCGTATGTGAACAGCACGCGTGTCGTCTAGCCCAGTCACAACACATCCAATCAGTTCTCTCTTGTGTTAATGTTTTACTCCTTAATTAAAAATAAAAATTAAAAACCCAGTTAAATCCGGGATTTTGTGAGAGAAGTTGCTAAAGGAGGCAGCATTGATTTAGATACAAGCCGGTGGCTGCCGACTAAAACTGGGGTAGGGGCGGGCGCCAAGGCCACCCCCTCTAACGGTAAAAAGTCCGTTCGCAAGTTTTCTTCCGTACGTCTGTCAGTTTCACCCCTTGCGTACCACTCTGGCTAAGATAGTACACTTTGCTGGCTGGGCCAGGGTACACTGCCGCAGGTCGTCAGCATCAATCACCTAAGATGTTCGATCACTGGTTCCTCTGGCAGACCGCCTTCGCAAACATCTCCCCTCCCTATATTGATCACATCCACCCCCACACACCTTTCTAATATTTTGTTTTACCCAGTCTGAATGTCCGCACCATTATCAACCCAAATATAGTGGTTTTTATTTCACCGAAAATACATTTTTTGAAGTCCCCTGAGTATGATATATATGTTGAGAAACACTCCCACAACTTTCTCTTGCTGCAATTTACATAGTATTGATTTATTCCTTTTTTTTTGCGGGTATTCCCCACAGTTCCATGTACAACTGAAAAATTATCTGTGCATCCAAAATATAGTGTAAAAGGCGCACCGCCACCAAACCGATTTTCTTCAAACTAGCAATTTCAGCCATACATTAAATTCTTATTAATATTATATACATGACAGAAGTATAATATAGTGAAATGGCACTTTAGAGGAAAGCCTAACGTCACCCCTTCCCCAGAATATCCCTTCAATGAATTTTCCCGGAAAAATTTTTGGAATAAAAGTTGTAGCTCTCTACAGGTTTAAAGATAATCGTTGCAGCCGTTTTCGAAAAAATTATAAAAAAAACTGAAAAATCTATTCAGCAAAGTGGTACTTCCGGCAGACCAATTTTGACACACACACACACATATATATATATATATATATATCATAGACTAAAAACATTTTTTTTCTTATTCTAGGGACACAAAAAATGTATTTTCGGTGAAAACACGTTTTCGAAAATTTGACATGATCGCCAAACTTCCTCTTAGTAAGAGTAAGAGAGAATCAAAATTCCACGCCTGTTCTAGGAGGTCACACTGCAATTGGCTATGTTGCCACAAAAAGCATCAGAGATATTTTCCGTGACAGCCTGCTTCTTTTTGTGTAGTCATCGACCGGTTTCGGGCGTTCGCTTATCATCAGGATGCTTTTTGTCAAACAGTGTGATAACATAGATTTGCACAGAGCAAATTAGTTGATACACTGGTCTTTAAATGTTTTTTGTTAGGGCCTAACTAGGTTAAGAGGGGTGATGGTACCTGAGTGGGAAAAACACATATTTCGGTCTTTAAAGGGGGCATATTGTACCCTTTAAAAATGGAAACATCCAACACGTGGGAGTAAACTACGTTTTTTGAAGGAAATTTACTTTATAATTAATTATTCATACGATCATTCAGCTTGTATTTTATCATTTCTTGTCAGTAACTATTTCATAGCAGTCTACGGCTGAGACAGTGTTATTTCACGCTGTTATAAATAAATAAATCTAATAGTAAGATAGTATGGGTAATTATTATGAAGTAAATTTCCTTCAAAAAACGTAGTTTAAGTTACGCACCCCCACATGTTGGATGTTTCCATTTTTAAAGGGTTGGATGTTTCCCTTTAAAGACCGAAACATATGTTTTTTCCCACTCAGGTACCATCACCCCTCTTAACCTAGTTAGGCCCTAACAAAAACATTAAAGACCAGTGTATCAACTAATTTGCTCTGTAAAAATCTAGGTTATCACAGACAAAAAGCATCCTGATTATGGGCGAACGCCCGAAACCGGTCGATGACCACTAAAAGAAGCATGTTATCACGGAAAATATCTCTGTTGCCACATATTCTTTATTTAAACATCTTTGTATGAAAGCGGGTTATAAATTTGGATTAGTGATATAGATTGATGAATATGGAAGTGTTTTGCAAATTCTGAATGGTGAGAGTAGTAAATGCAGTCGTGTTACAGAACATCCCGTGCTAACCACGTTTCGGTGTTAGTGGGACAAAGCGAGGACAACATAAGCTAGTCACTAGCGTTATTAGCTTACCTTACCTTATTCTTTTCCTCTTCTACCTTGCAGTGTAGACGACGGTAATGTAAGATAAGGTGCTTACGTTTAATCAGAAATCTTCAGGTTTGTGTGGGATTGGCCCATATACCCATAGTGGAGGGGCTGCCTCCTTCAGACTATGCTCACCTTGTGCTTTAGTATTTGCTATACAAGATAAAATATCTACTTCCATGATTTTCTCAAAAACGGTTGCAACGATTTTCTTTAAACATAAACGCTTGCTGGATAGATAGAAACGCGTCACATTTATTTGAAGCATCTTTCTAAAAAAAATTGCTTTTAGAAGTGGATTGGTGATCTGACAGTTAGTTTCAAATTAATTTTTGCACAAGATACATAGTGCATTCCGCGTATGGCCGCTCACACCAGATTTCTTCACACCGATGATTTGGCAGGATTGCAATACTTGCTGAACTTACTAGGAATAAGAGAAAGCAAAAAAGCTTGCAGTGTAAACGGTTAGTATTACTCAACAAACAGCACATGGTCTGACAGAACAATTTGTATTCGGAAAACGATGCAAGTAGAGCAAATTATTCTATCTTGAAACGTTTCTTTCTTGTGCTTATTACTAAAGTATTTGTTTAAATAATTCTGTTGCAGAAATTGAAGGAAGCTGGGAAGAATGGTGGACTTATGACGGTATTTCGGGTATGTGTGTTTTATGAATGCTGATCTGGTATGGCCCAGTTCTTGTGACAGATCTCGTGAAACAGTCCTCACAACGGCTGGCAACACGAATCTTTTCCGTTTTGGCCGCCCGAGTCGATTAGCAATAGTCCTGATAAATGAATGTGATCACACCTAATTTGGCAGAATGAACTTTCCTCTAAACCTTGGTCCAGTAAAATCATTTTGGAAGAGAAAGGTAGTACTGCGCTGCGAACCTTTCCAGCAGTAACGCCATGAACCCGTCAGCCGTCTTTTTGAGAGATTGGATAAGCTCTCACTTGACCTGATCCTTGCTATATGAGCCGCCCAGTAAAATGGCGCTTACACATCTCCATAGAGATCCCTTTATCTTCTCATTTGTCTACTGTTTACATTTATCGTTTACAAAGGTATTTTAAAGACACTCCGGAGCTGGCTTGATGAGGTAAAAGTTACTTTTCAGATGCCTTTATTGTCTAAAGTATTGTAGAATGTAGTACCCCCGTTAATCGGGCCGCACTCCCTGTATTCATGGGGTGACAAGTTTGAATAAATTATTGTTGAAAATGTGGGCGGGCCGCAATACTGGATAATATCTGGTATTTTATCCGTCGTGGCATGCATATTGATTTTGTTCCTGACCGGTTTCAGATTTTCATCCATCGTCAGAGCTCTCTACATGAACTTGGTGAATTTGCTCTGACAATGGATGAAAATCCGAAACCGGTCAGGAACAAAATCAATATTCATGCCAGGACAGATGAATAAAGTATGTTTGCTCTCCAAGTTGAAACTACTAATGCTTCATGTCACTGTCCACCCTGAGGGTCTCTGTATAGTTCTGGTTTGGTTGATAGTATGCCCGTCTTAGAGTGCTGCACTTTGCATACTAACTACTCGGCTGAACAACCCGCTTACAGTGCACGACTCGCTCCCTCCTGATTTAATCTGTCCCCGGGACAGGGACCACTTTCTTCAGCAGCCATTCACCTCCAAGATATGAAAGGTTGGAAAGATGGATATAGCAAAACACTTAGTTTTTCGGGTTGAGACAGCATCAGTGATTTGGCAATAGTAATGCCTCACTTTAATGTTGACGTAATTACTAGATCAACTATTAATACTGACAAATACACAGTCTTGGTCTAAAATCAAGACAAAACTACCCTGAACAAGTTTATTGCAATATGGGCGAAACGTTGGTATATAACAAAGCATTGACGTGGTTTCAATCCGAAGGCCTAACTGTTTTCCATGACAATAGCTGCGGAATCTGAGATCCTGGATAATTCTGGAAAATGTGCAGAATTGTGTTCCTGTAGTTTTAGAATGAAGGACTGGACGATAAACGAACTGACGGAGAGGGCCTTACCAAGCGAGAACTTACACCGTAGTCGGGCCTTCACTGTCCAAACATATGGGATGAGTTAGTTTGAGCACAAAGTGAGATTCATGGATTAGATTTCCTTCCAATTCCCCCTTCACCTCAGATTTCTATCTAAAAACCATTACTTTTTCTCTGCCTAAAATATCTGCTTGAAAGATTTTGTTGCCTCAGCCGCCGAACATAGCTGTGTTGATGTTTCCTACATTCTTTTATATTTTCTGTTTGTTTTATTTTTCAAATAATTTAAATTGAATCTTTTTAATGGGTGGAGTTAGGTCCGGAGTATTGGGGTCGTATAAATCCAGAGTGGAGTCTATGCAATAAAGGTAGAAGACAGTCTCCAATTAATGTGGAACCCAAAAAATTATTATTCGATCCATATTTAAGGCATGTGGATCTAGATAAATTTAAGGTGAGCTGCTAACGATACTTTTACTATTTCAAAATAATTAAGTTAATTAATTAATATAAGTATTACAGAAGATTGAACAATATATTATGTTTTCTGATATTAATTGATTATTAAATTAATTTTAAAATGTTAATAATATTACAATAAAGAACTTCTACTTCTATAATTAGTAATATTATTAAGTTTTAGCAATTTCATTCAAACCTAAAAATTTGTTTAATTAAAGTCACTGTAATTTCTTTTTTTATCTCTACAGTTTAAACCTACAACTTTAGCCACTGATTTTAGTGGAATAATTGTCACATTATTACACGGTTGCAGAAAAATTAACTAATTGAGTTTAATACACATGAAATGCTGGTGTAAGCGGTGCTTAAGCGGCAGGGCCGTTAATTTCGTAATTACTGCACGAATTGGAAAATCTGGGTCATTTTCAGTGAATTAACAATCATAATTAATAACAGTCAATTTTATAGGAATAATGTGAAACGCTGCTTGAATCAGGACGGATTGTCACTCAAAATTTTAGTGAACTAATAACCAATGACGAATGGTGTATTTCTTGCCCGAATGCTGTATTTGTGTTATAAGCAGATGGGACCAGCAATGTCCAAAGTTTAAACTCGTAAAGAAAAATTCTGCTGTTCCATTTAGGAATTCTTTTGCAAAGTAAATTGCAAATAAGAAATTCATGTTCAGTCCTGAAAGATGACTAAAATTGCATTAATTCCATGTAAACAAGTCAGTGTAAATTCGGTTTTTATTTAATAACAAGACGGAGGTAAAGTAAAACGTGTTTCAAGCCAAATTGGCATACTACAACATATTTGATTGTTTAATTTTGAAAGAATAGTTTAGTGTAAATAGTAAGGTGTAACGTGTAAGATACTTACAAGGGTTTTAATGTTGTAAGATTAGTGGTGTATGTGTAGACATTAATAGCCCTTACACTTCACCTAACACAAGCACCTCACACTAATACTAGCACGGTATTTACTGTTATCTAATCAATCCTTTTGAAATAATACATAAACATATTTATGAAATATATAATCTGCTGATTTTACATGACCTGCAGTTCCATCCCTGCTAGCGGTATTAACTTTCAGCCTATACCCCAATGCATAGCTCTGTTTGGTCTTTAATTGTTCAACACAATGCAGTTACTATATTCATACTTCGTTCTCTCCTTAAACACATCGTTTTGCAAAATTTCTAAATGTTTTATTCTGAAATAAACAAACAACTAATTATTTGTAGGTAAGTGGTACATTACTAAATACAGGCCAATCGCTGGTATTCAGGGTGGATAAAGATACAAAGCATCATGTAAATATTACCGGCGGCCCGCTCGCATATAGGTACCAATTTGAAGAATTTTATATACACTACGGCACGCTAGACCAACAGGGCTCAGAGCACCACATCCACGGCTACTCCTTCCCTGGAGAGGTAAGTCACAATTCACTAATACTGCTTGCATCCTTCCTTTATGGCATATGTCAGAGGAGTTCCTTTCGCAACCATTACAATGTCAATTTTTTAATTTCTAAGAAATATTGCGATTGTGCCAGATTTTCAAAATTGAGTTTTCACGGGAAATACATGTTTTGAGGTCCCCTAAATTCGAAAAAGATGTTTGTAGCGAATTGCCTGTGAGTGTGAGTGTGTGTGTGTGTGTGTGTGTGTGTGTGTGTATGTAGTAACAGAATATCTCAAAAACAAAAAGTGGCGGGAAGCTTAAACTTAGTATTCCGTTTACATATTGCTACCACATCAGATACGAAGATTTCAGGCAAAATCCATCAACCGGAAGTGTGACTTTACTGATTTTTTGTTTTTTGTGATTTTCTAGAAAATGGCTCCAACGATTTTTTTTTTTAACTTCCTGTACTATCTACACACACAAACGCCTACCTCACTTTTATTTAAAATATTTTCCCGGGAAATTGATTGTTTATGGAGGGTTTTCTTCTAAAGTACCATTAAGTATATAATATATGGTTTTACCATCTACATAATATTAATATACATTACTATCATTGATAGAATTCCAATTTGAAGAAAATCAGTTCAGCGGAAGTGCGATTTTACAGAATAGGTTTTTGGATTTTTTTTTTTAAATTTTCTCGTAAACGGTTGCAACGGATTTCCTTTAAACTTGAAATGCTTCTGGCATAGATAGAAATTATCACTTTTATTTGGAACCTTTTTCGGGAAAACATTGATTTTTAGAAGATTATGGTCTGTCACTTGGTTTAAATTTAAATTTGTACAAGCTTTGGGGAAGGAACTCTGGATTGTGGGTCCCCTTCGGGGTTGCGGTAGCGTAGGCTGATAAGCCAACCACTCCATGAAATCTATCCTAGTATGGAATGTTGTTAGAATTTCGTCCTGAGGAAGACGAAATAAATTTGCCGAAAGCTTGGCTGAAATAAGGAGAAATTCGTAATTTAATGACCACAAACCCAACCCCTGCTTGTGAAGATAGTCAGTATATGTTGTTCACTCAGTTTGTTTAATAATGAGGCCAATATTAATTAGTATAAATTTCAATTTGGAAGAAAATTAATCACTTTGATTAATTGACATAAGTAAAGGTTGCGTGTTTCTGTTTGTACACTAATTACAGTAAAATATTAACAAGTTAATGTTATTTTCTGTGTTTGGTTGAAATATTTCGATTGCAGACCACAACTTCCTTCAATAGAACCACATTTGTGCGATAAACAGCTGGGCATATTAGTTAACTACAGTCAGCAGTTAGTACTTAATTTAATGCTTTTATTCAAATATTTCCAAATAATGCAGCTGATCTCTCGTACTCCTATTCAATTCTTCCCTTCCTATTAATATTATTTCCTTCCAAGTTGGAATTGTTGCTATACATTTAGTAGTCATTTATATTATGTGAAACCGTACAACATAATTGTTACCTTCATCTCACTCCTTCACATTCCATAATAATCAATTTACCCGGTAAAATGTTTCAAAATAAAATCACTAGTTAATGTGCCAAGTAACGGCAAGTCGTTTTCAAGAAAATTGCTGAAAACTTAAACAAAATCTAGAGTAGCTTAGACGTCAGGACCAGCTAGTCAGCACAAATCTCTATCACTTTTATCTCTTCTTTCTTTCTCGCATGGATCCGCTTCCTCTATCTCTCTTTCTTTCCCGGCAATCGCTGTCTTGTAGTCCTCAGCCGGCCATGGATCTTCTGAATACTCTGCAGTCAGTCTTGGTCTATCTCTAATTCTATAAAATTCTGGCTGCCATTCCAAACAACTCTTAGGCCGTCTGTCGTCTTCCATTTGTAGGGTGTGGCCATACCATGTACTCTTTGGTATATTCCGCCTATCACAGCGTCCTTAACTTCTATAACGTCCTTAGCTCTCTAATCGTTTCTGACCATTAGAAGCGCCAGAAATCCATTTCTACAGATCTTAGCTTTTCAGCTTATCGCTTGGCGAGAGCCAACGTCTCACATCTATACACAGTATACTATCAACAATAGATGTATAATATCTGCTTTTTCCTCTTTACTGATATGTGGATTCCATAAAACAGAGTTAAGCATACAAATGGTTTTACGACCATTTGGAGCACGTGACTCTACATCTTTGTCTGAAGAGCCATTTTTATGGAATACTATTTCCAAATATTTGACATTCTCAACTCACTTAATTACGATCCCTTTTGATGCCTATCACTTTTATTCCAAGCAATTTTCCAGGAACATTGTTTTTTGAGTGTTCGGGAAGAAAAATAAGCTTTCTTACTAAAGTACCACCAAATTCCAATTTTAGAATTTATGGTTGTGGCCTCGTATAAAATATTAAGGTATAAGAGCAGCATTGCTAGAATTCAAAATTTTAATGAAATTGATTACCCGGAAGTGCGACTTTACAGAATAGGTTTTTAAATTGTTTTTGGAATTTTCTCGAAAATTGCTACAACTACTTTCTTTAAATTTGAAATGGTAGGTACATACAGCGCTGCCATAATAAGTCACAGGCAAACAAGTATGATCCCCACACCTTCTTTAAGGCAAACCCGGCTGATCGTTTCAGTAACCGCTGCACAAAAGAACACGTGCCAGTTATATTATATTAATTTTTGGCCAAATGGTTCGAACCAGATGAACACACCTTCGAAATTGATTTTTCACCAGAAATACATTATTTAGGGTCCCCTGAATACGACAAAAATGTTTTTACCGAAGTATGTGAATTTGAGTGCAATATCTGGTTCTACTATCTACACATTAGAAGCATTACATTATCTATTCAGCGCAAGCGGGGTCTTCCTCTTCATCGAAAACTACCTGGTCGGCCATAAAGGAGTTTTTTTGGTAGCCTTTCTTCATCCATTCTTTCTATATGATCTATCCATCGGAGTCGACACTTTCTTACAACAGTGACGATATCTAGCTCTTTAAACTGCTGGTCATTCCTTCTCGCACATTACTGTCCCTTTTCAATTCTTGGGCCAAATGTTTTCCTTAAAACGTTTCTCTCCCATATTCCAAGCAATTTAGCGCTTTCTTTTGACAATACCCATGTCTCGCTAGCATATGTCACTACTGGCCTTATTACTGTCTTGTACAACATTATCTTGGCGTCACGTGATAGTCATCTAAAACTCATAGCGTTTGCCAGCGCAAAGAGACATCTATTGAAATAAAGGTATTAGGTTATGATATATGTGTGTGTAGATGTGACCAAGTTTTAGGGCAAATATTTGGAACTATGTTCGAGTAAACCTTGAAGACCTAAAAATCAAAACTTACGCGCCAGAGATCACATGATGATATTCTCCTTTAGGAACAAGGATTTAACATCTTTGACGGTAGGGATTGGGAGATTTGCCAGCAAGAATTTGGAAGGGGCCGTGTGAAATTTAAGGAACGTTATGTCCCCGTTGAAGCGCTTTAAATCGGGATTCCTTAATAACCATCTCACCGCGAAATCGTAGAATGACGTGGTGGTATTTCGTGTAGCGCTTAGAAAGCTCTCAAAGTGAAATGGCTATATTATTCTCAGATGAAAGTTTACTGAGAAGTAGTGGCCGAAGTAAAGTTTATTCAAACTAATATATCTTAGTGAAGTTAAGGACTTAGTTGTTATTCTAGCTATGGAGTGCTCAGGGCCTGGCAGGTAAGAAAGGTGGACTGATAATGTGCCAGCTAGAACACCGCCTCGCCCCCTCACTCAATTGTGTTTGCAGCACACGTACAAAAGTAACGTAGGAGAACATCTTACTGATATCATTACTAAGTTCAAGGCAATCCACTACTAACTACAAACTAAACTAAAGTAAACTTGAAAGGCATGTTTGGTGTCACCTTTTTATTTTCTATTTTTGCTGTGAGGAAAGATATGGCCAACGTGTCAAACTTTCAGAATTGAGTTACCCCCGGAAATACATGTCTGATGTGCTCTGTTTCCACCGAGTGATCTGTCTGCATGGGGTCAACAGAATATCAAAACTCGAAACATCGCAGGATCTCTTACCGCAGGTTACACAGATTTAAGTGACAGATTTTCTTCAAACCTATAATTTTTACTAAATGTTTGCTTTCTTCAATTTTATATGAATTGGAGAATCTAAACTTGATAAAATGACTTTTTGGAGGAAACCATACACTGGCCCTCCTCCAAAACTTCTTTAAATGAACTTTCTCGGAATAAAGTTCCCAATACAAATGACAGGTCTCTGTTGTCATAGTTACTGTAACAAATTTAATGAATCTCGTCGGTGTTTTTATGGATAAAATCGTAGAAAACGGAAATAACTTCAGTAAAAACCACTTCCGGTTAACCGATTTTTCAAACTCAGAATTTTGACAATATATTTACCTATTCTACTTAATATTATTTAGAATATATGATTGTATATAAATTGAAATAGCAGTTTAGAGGAAAACATATCCCCATCCCTCCCCTAAAACCCGCTTTAAATGAATTTCCCAGAGCAATTTTTTAAATAAAAGTTATAGATCATTGTATGTGTAGTTAATAGACCAAGTTTAAAAAAAATCGTTAGAGCCATTTTCGAGAATATCGCAAAAAACTGAAAAAAAAAATTATTCGGTAAAGTGGTACTTCCGGTTGAGGAATTTTGCCACGTAAGTTACTGCCGGAACCCACGGAATGTCAGTTTTGAACTTTCTGCGATTTTTCATGTTTCAGCTATGCTTTCACCATACACACCAATTTTTTTTTACTCAGGGGACCTCAAAACGTATATTTCCGGTGTAAACTCAGTATGGACAATATTCTGCAGTTTAGAGCATGTAATAGGAAGCTGCTGGGAGCTCCACTAAACGCAACGTGATACTCCGTTCATGCTACGCGCATCCATTAACAAGAGAATATCTATCAATCGAAAATTTGAGTGTTTTTTTTTATATTTACTTCCTCGCGAATTTCGCGAAAATGGCTACCACGATTTCCTTTATATGCTTACACTAACCACACGTATGAAGGCCTATTACTTTTATGCGAAAAATTTTCGCAAGGAAAATTGATTTTTGTATGATGGTAGGGCAGCTGGGACGCTAAGTGTACTACGGTCAATTTCCGGTTCCGTTACCTCTATAATATCAAGGCCTTGCTAGAATCCCAAATTTGAAGAAAACGGTTTTTAACGACTTTCTTTAGCGTGGAATACTAACTGCATGATTATAAACGTACAAGTATTACGGGATGATCTGAGTTAGGATTAAATCTAAACTATGGTGACAAGTATTGCGCTGCCATTTCAAAGCCGCAGTGGCGTTGGGCCCTAAAATCCAACAGGCGAATGCTAAGGCCAAGTAATGTTTGGTAAACATTGCAAGTGTATAGAAAGTTGGTAGTTAGAATTGTACCTATTGCTCTAGGAGAGAGTGGTATGATCAGAGCAGATTGCTGTGTTAGTTCCGCATTAGACAACGCACATTTCTAATTTATTGGTTTTTGGATTTTTGTTTTTGCTTATAGGAAGTGGACATGCGGTGCGGGGTTGTTTTAGTTGAGTCTGGGTAACCGGTAACCATGAAGTTTTCAGCGGGTAGAGGGGACGGCGGGTGGGGGCAGGTTAGCGGCTACTAGCCGAGTGGCGGGGTGCCCTCCAGCGCCTGCGCACCTCGCCCCCTCGCAGTCTCCTGCCCCGCCCAAGGCCTCGGGTCAATATTCTCTTTACGCTGCTTGCCAAGTCCCACTTACAAACACATTCTTTCTCTACTAAAAATTCTACAATTTTCCAATCTAAAAAAAAAAATACTTTATTCAGACTTTGTTTGCTTTGAAAGCAGCTGCCTGTTGTCGCTAGTCCTTCTATTGCTCCAGATCATCACGCTCAGCAGAAACGAAAGCCACTTAACATCTGCCTTGGCTGTGAAGAAATTTTATGCAACACAAAATGGATAATTGCAAAGTTTTCAAATAATGAAATTTGTGGTCGATTTTGACTTACTCTTGGTCTAATAACAGCAAGTCTGCAATCGTGTCAAATTTTGAAAATTCAGTTTTGAGGTCTCCTGAGTACGAAAAAAATGTTTTTAGTGAATGGTCTCTGTGTGTGTGTGTGTGTATGTAGTGTGTGCGCCTTGTGTATGTGTAAACACAATTACTCAAAAATGGAAAATTACAGGACGCTGAAACTTGATATCCCGTCTCTGGCACGCATCTGACACGAGAGTTTCGGGCAAAATCCATTAACCGCAACTGGGTCTTTACTGATTTTTTGTTTCAATTTTTCGAAAACGTCTCCAACGATTTTCTTTAAACTTTGTATACTATCTACTTGCATAAATACCTGTCATTTTTGTTTGAAACATTCTCCAAGGAAAATTAATTGTTTGGGTTGTTCTAGGGAAATAGTAACGTTATGGTTTCCTCTAAAGTACCGCCCCAGTACAATGTATGGTTCTATCACTTATATAATATTAATAGACACTAGAAGCAATACTAGAATTTCAAATTTGAAAAAATCGGTTAACGGGAAGTGCTTCTTTACAGAATAGGTTTTTGAGTTTTTTGGAATTATCTCTAAAACGACTACAGTGATTTCCTTTAAATTTGGAATGCAAACTGCACAGATTTAAACCTATAACTCGTACTTGCAATATTGATTTTACATAGTCTTGCAGAATTTCTAGCGTTATATTTAAAATGTATGAGGTAGGTTCTATGTTATTGGCGCGTTCTTCACATCCCTACCTGCTTGGGTAGTCCTCTAAAGTGCCATTTCAGTAGATTGTACCATTCTATCGTCTATATAATATTAATAAGTATTTAATGTGTAATCAAAATTCTGAGTTTGAAGGAAATCGATTGACCGGAAGTGCACTATATTTGAACGCTTTTTTGTGTTCTGCCATTTTCTTGATCAAGACACCAACGAGTTTCTCTGAGCCTCAACATAAACTACACATATCTTGTTACACACAAACATTGTTCTGAGTAACTAGTTAGCGGGTTCTGGGGGAGCTTGGAAGTCACGCTTCACTCGAGTGCCCTTTCCAGTTTGGGCTCTACCAGCCTAATATTGAAGTCAATCAAAACTTAGAAAAAAACCCAAGTTTTAAGGAAATTAGTCTATTATAATATTATGTAAATAGCAGGAAGAGAAAGTCGTGTGAGTGTTGCACACAAAGGCCAGTACTTAAGAATCTCAGACCATAATTTCCGGTGAAAACTCAATTACGAAAATCTGATATGATCGCAATGTTTCATCTCAAGCAGTAGGAGAAATTAAATATAACAAAACTACTACTTTTCAACATTTTGGGAGAAATTAATTTTATGGGTGGTGCTGTTGTAAACGTCCTTTCAGTGAACCGTACGGTTCAATTGCGGCTAATACCTTGAGAAACTTGACATTCACAAACAAACTGTGTTTTGATAAAAATGTGCAATGCTAATTGGGAAAAATTGCATTGCAAAAAAAGTTGTGTGAGAATGAAAAAGTTGAAATGAAAAGCTGTGTGAGAATTGCATACCAGACTTTATGTGCGTTTACTTGGCTGATCACACTGTGCAGTTTGCTTGCCAAGGTCTCTCTGATGTAAGGACCTTGGAGTGCCTACAACGTGGACACTACACAAACATCTATTAATATTGTCTGTTGGTTGCAGATCCAGTTGTACGGGTTCAATGCAGAATTGTATCATAATATGACCGAAGCACAGCACAAATCGCAAGGCATCGTTGGCATTTCTCTCATGGTACAGGTATGTGGTTCGCAGGCCTCTCTGCAGACAGCTTTCTTAGCAAAAAACCAGTCTAGAAGAAGCCCCAGATGTTTCTGCAATAATTGTTATTGCCGGACTTAGTGTGGTGGATATCTGTGGACTGCTACCTCAGCTGACACCAGCCTATTGTCGCGCTCCTTTACAGTCCTCATTACCACTCAAACTGACGTCCAACAGGCGTCGCTGCTATTGGATAAAGAAATCACCTAAGATGATATTTTTGTATGGATTGGCTGCAAAGCTAAATCTATAGCTGAAGCTATATTGAGGTTCAGTGGTATGAGAATGTAAAGACAGACTGTAAGGGGGGCTGGACTGAGAGTACAATGCGGCTCCAGATCCCTGCACCAGTGGCTAATCCAATTCTTTGGGAGAGCTTGCTGTGCAGCAGCCTAATTGGATGTGATAGCCTACATTGTGGCTATCTCGCCCGTCCACCAATCCCTTACAATTATTGCAGAAGATCAGTTCCATTGCTTCTTCCTTAGATTTCCATTTATTCAGCCACTAATTCAATAAAAACATTTTGTTGCAGATCGGCGAGACACCAAATAATGAATTAAGACTAATCACTAGTTCTTTCAGCAAAGTAAAATTCAAAGGTAAAAATAACTGAATTGTTCACCATATTTAAATTTCCTTTCTGCTGAACAGAGTCGGGAGTCATAAATTTCATCAATAGCTATCTGATTGAACAATATTAGAGAGCTTGCATTGGGTTCAGTGTCTGCAAGAGCATTTTCCTTTGCAGTAGTAGAAGAGCATTGTTTTGAGTTAGATATATCGAGTGATTTAGGGAAAGTTGCCAAATTACCAGTTAATGGGAGGCTTAAGTAATGTGTGATTTTGGTTCAATACAGTTGCTATCAGTCGTTTTTTCGAAATAAAAAAATATCTGGTGATCCTAATGTGTGAGGACCAAGAGTTTCCTCTTCTTTTGGTAACTGGTTTTCAGCCTACCATCTTAAGTACTATCTGTCACCGAACCAGCATGACTATCCCCTTATAGAGATAAAACATCAACGTTAGTATTGGCAATATCTTTAACAGAGGCTAAATCTAAGGGATGAAGAATTCTGATAGCAGGCGCATGTTCCCATTTCTAATCCATACGTACTCGAACGGAAATAGCTTTCCGTTTTGAGTCGTCTTGCTTCTTTTAAAATTTTAAATTTAACTGGTGAAAGATATTCATTAATAAATATCGGTAGTTTTTCAAACGATTTGTCTAACTCACAAGATAATAAATCTTTTTTATTACTTTTTTTTTTTATTTTTTTAACAAAAATTTCATTTTGTCCGTATTACTGAGAAATTTTATGATTGGCAGAGATCGTGTACGAGCTCGGGCACGTAGTCTGTAGATACAATCCAATCTTGTTTGTGATATTTCAATCCGATAGATTTACACATTTCATTAAATACATATTTCAAAAAGATTTTCACTAGAACAATGGAATATTATGAATTCTTAAAAAATTATTATATTTGTGCTGAGAGTTAATATACGTATGATATAATATAAAATGTAAATATACAAAACTAAGGATAAAATTATATAAACTATTGTTAAGAAAAGAGCAACACTGTTGGTAGAAAGAGAGAGTGATCGAGCGGGAAGGAGGTTATGCAGTGTTTATGATTATAATTGTGCATATAGTGTTTTGAGTGTGTCAAAATAAATATATAAATATATGTTTGATCGCTGCGAAAGTAAGTATTATTTCTTAATACTTATTTAAATAAGTTGTAATTAGGACGAAGCAGAATAAAGTGGACTCCTGGAAGCAATGCCACTCGAAGAAGAGCCATGATGGCAGATGGACGGGTGTCCAGCGCATAATGGGCAAGATATAACAAACTGGCTCAATGAAGATTACCCGGGAAGATGGATTGGGAGATATGTATCTGTGCATTGGCCGGCCCAGATTTGACGCCGCTGGATTGTTATGTGTGGGGTAGGCTAAAGTCGGAAGTGTACAGAGTACCCATTGAGGACAGAATCCGCCTGATTGTAAGGATTCGGGAATCATGTGAAGAAATATGGGCCAACAATGAAGAGATTCAAAGGGCTACATCAGCTGTGCTGACCAGATGTCGACAGTGTGTTTTGCTAGGAGGAGGCCAGTTCCAGCAACTTTTATAATTTAAAAAAAAAAATAGTACTTTATTGTAGCATCACTTTAATTAATAATTCTAATTTACATCAAAATAATGTTCATTTATTTTGTATGATAATTAGATAATAAACATAACGTTAGTTTTGACTGACCTGTCTTTGTGTAGGTTTCTACTAATTTTTTCTTCCATGCCAATTACATTATCAAAATTGAGAGATAATCGCAGTTTTGAGTGTACCGTTCGAAAGCTGATTAAATGTCACATCTTCTGTGAGATTCGGCAGCATGCAGGATTTTTTTTCGAAGAGTAGTGATCCTCGAAACTTTGTCGATAACTTTACTTTTGTTTCATTTCTAGTTTTTGAAATTGAAATTGCATTAGCCTTATAGAAAATTTAAGTTGTTTCCAAAAATGTATTCAAACATTGAAAAAAAATGTGTAAAATTAGAGAAAATTGTGCCTTTATTACAAAAGACGTTAAAACGGTCTATGTCTGGAACAGGTTGAGATAGAAATGTGTGATTGGCGGCATCTAACTACATTTTTGGTCTAGTTTCACCCCCTTGAGTATTGTCATTTACTTACAATACACCCGACTGGACTGTGTGTGAACTGTTGAATACCTAATTTATTTTTTGTACTTCTGGTTGCCTAAATTTATTCTATTTGGTATAATTGTTTTGTATGCATAGTTATCTGTGTTCCATTCATACACTTCTCTCATTGTGTTTATTTTATTAAACTAATTGAATGAGTGGTTGATCTGTTTTGTTATTCGAACATTCCTTTGTTTACGTATCTTTGAGAAATAATATCATTAAACTTTTAATCAAATTAGATTACCAATTTTGGTATAAAAGGCAGGTTGAAAGCAACAGGAGCCGAGGGAGCATTGAACTAAGTAAGTTATATATTTTAACCTAAGTCTAAAATTATTAAATATCTTAATAAAGAAGTTAGTTAAGAGAAACAGCACTATCAAAGTTAACAAAATGTTCACTATTCTCTGGTTGAGAACAACACTATTGTGTTGTTGAGATGTTCTCAACTTTTTATTTCCAAAATTTTACATAAGTTTTCAAGTTTGATATGTTTTGAAGATTATTAATAGTTTTTTTATTTTAATTTTTTTTATGCCTTGAAAAAGACAATATATTTGTCGAAACGTTGGCAAGAATTTAAGTTTTTTTATTTTTTTTAAAAAGACCGAAACTCACAATCCTTTTCCTTCATACAAGTAACGGTCGAGAAGAATCTTCCATAATAACATATAATTTATGTTTTTGATACACTATTTGTTGGTGTTTTGTGAGATTTGCTTTTAAATGAATATAAGCTATCGAACAACTAATAATGACACTGTTTATGTTAAATACATTGTTATAAAAGCATCTTCACTTCACATCGGTTTCTGAAAGGCTTACTTACTTACTCCCTGGCTCTACAGGTCAGGATGACCCTTTGCCTTACGACTATCCCTCTCCAATTTTCTCTATCCATTGCCACCCTCATCCAGTTCCTCGTTCCCAGCGTCCAGGCATCCCTCTCCACTTCATCCTTCCACCTACCCTTGGTCGCCCTCTTCTTCTTTTTTTTATCGACTGGTTTAGCATCCAACATTTTTTTTTGCATTCTCGTTTCTTCCATCCGTATGGCATGACCAGCCCAACGAAGTCTTCCAGCTTTTATAAAGTTAATTATATCCTCATTCTCTAGTATCTGCTCAATTTCTAGATTATTTCTTATTTTCCATCGACCATTACCCTGTGTTGCTCCATATATACGTCTTACTATTTTCCTTTCAAAAGCTTTCAGCTTCTGAATATAGGCTGCTGACAGACACCAGGTTTCTGCGCCATAAGTAATCTCTGGTCTGATCAGTGTTTTATAAAGTTCCATTTTAGTTTTTCTAGAAATCAACTGGGATCTGAAGAGTTTGAAATTAGCAAAATATGCTCTATTTCCAGCCATCAGTCTTTTTTCAATTTCGGCACTAACTTTGTTTTCATTATTGAAGGAAGATACTTTTTCAAACGTGAAGCCTTGTAATTGGATGCTGGTCATTCTATTATTACCTGTCTTTGAGGACATTAGCATATATTTCGTTTTATTTTCATTTATTATAAGCCCTACTTTCCGGCCGTTAGATATATTAGTTGGAATACTTCGTCTAGTGCTGACTCACTTCTAGCCATGATCACCAAGTCATCGGCATATGCATACATTTGCCGGGTTTTATCAAGCATCGTTCCAGGTTTAATTGCATTCTTCATACAGTATGGAGAGCCACATTAAAAAGCGTGGCTGACAGGACATCTTGCCTCACGCCAGATAGTACGTCGAAAGGATCTCCGACTCTATTACCTATCATTACCTTAGCACAGGCACTCTTCCAAGTCATACGAATCAATCGTATTAATTTATTCGGTACCCCACGTTCCTTAAGGGAGTTTAAGAGAGCCGTTCACTTTACACTGTCAAATGCTTGTTTATAGTCGATGAAAAGCAGGTGCAGATCTATATCATATTCATAACAGATTTCCATTGTCTGCCGGAGCGCGAAGATTTGATCGATTGTACTTCTACGAAGACGAAATCCACATTTGTAGTCACCAAGTATTTTTTCTGTAAATAGGTTTAACTTTTTTAATATCAGATTGGAAAGCAATTTATAGAGTACGCCCAGCAACGAAATTCCTCTGTAATTAGTACATTGATCTCTGTTCCCTTTTTTGAATATAGGGCATATTAATCCTACGTACAATCTTTAGGAATGCCCTCTTTTATCCAGATATCACATATTAGTTCGTATATGAGATCTATCATTTTTGTACTACTATATTTGATCAGCTCGGCTACCAATTTTTCATCCCCGGGTGCCTTACAATTTTTTAAAGTTCTTATACAATCCAACACTTAGTGCCTAGTAGGCATCTCAATTGTGGGTTCGGGTTGCTGATCTCCTTTGTCATCCCATTCACACTCCGACTCTCGAACACCATCTACATTCAATAGTTCGTCAAAATGTTCAGTCCAGCGTTTCAATATATTTTCATCACCTTCTATGAGTTTTCCATCTCTGCTCCTACATCCATTAAATTTCGGCTGAAAGCCTTTCCTAAACCAATCTACTTCCTTATAAAATTTTCGATCATTATGTTCAAGGTTTAAATTTTCTATATCCTCAATTTTTTCATTTATCATTTTCTTTTTTGCTTGCCGACATATCTTCTTAGCCTCCTTTCTCAATAAAGAAAAATTTTCATAGTTTTTGTCAAGTATTCCTTGTTTGTAACATTTTTTGTCTTGCTTGATTTCTTTTGTCTATAGCAGATCTACACTCATCGCTGAACCAATCCTCATTCCTTTCTTTTTTTACAGTACCCAGCACTTCCTCCGCCACCCGGCTTATCGTTCCTTTGATTAAACTCCATCTTCCTTCAACATCGCTTCTAATGCCCGTCCGCTTATCTTCTTCCTTCTTTTTTATCTCATTATCTAATGCCTCATGATATCTTTTACAATCGTCATCATTTTTAAGTTTTTCAATATTGCATTTCGTTTTTTTAATTGTTTTAGGGGTTGGTATTTTTTAGATTTTTTGTCTTAATACGGTTATTACAAGGTAATGGTCGGAATCGCAGCTCGGTCCTCTCATGCTCCTGACATCAATAATACTGGATGCATGCCTATTTGATACTAGTACCAATTGGTTCATTACCTTTCCTCCGGGTGCTACTCAGGTCCCTTATGAATATTTTTATGCGGGAAGTGCGTACTTTTTATGACCAATCTATGCATTGCAGCGAGATGCGCTAACATCATTTCATTCTCATTAGTTGTTTCATGCAACGTGTACTTTCCCGCCACCGTTTTTAAAGATTCTTCCTTGCCAATTTTGGCATTAAAGTCACCAAGCAATAGGATTGAATCGTATTTTGGTACCTTCTCAATATTTCTGGACAATATGTCATAAAATTCTTCTTTAATGCATTCTTCTACTTCCTCAGTTGGAGCGTAAGCTGCAAAGATAGTTAAATTCCGAAATTTTCCATTAATTCTAATTTTACACAGTCTATCAGATATTGGTTCAAAGCTCAGCAGAGACTTCATCGTTAATTTATTGATAAAAAAACCTGTTCCCGCTTGACCAGTACCTTTATAGGGACTGCTATATAGTAAAGAAAACTCTTTTTTGTCTATCCTACCACCCCCTTGCCACCTTATCTCCTGCAAAGCAGCAATGTCTATTCGATTCCTTAATAATTCGTCAGCAATTTCATTCATTTTGCCCGGTCTTAACAAAGTATTTATATTCCACGTGGCTAGTGTAATGTCCATCTTTTTCCATTTTTTCCTTTGTGGGCGCATACGTCTTTCACCATTAAGATTAGCCAGCATTCCTTGTTCGTTTTCCTTAACATGAGCTTTTTTACGTGGTTGGGCCGTCAGCCCTACGCACAACCCCAACCTGGAGGACCAGGTCATTTTTAATCAGGGGTTCCCTCCCAACTACTTTCACTACAGCGGTAGGGCCAACTACTTTCACTACAGTTACGGAGCCTGGCCTACCCCGGTTTTATATCGAAGTTTTCCTTCTCCTAGCCTTTGAGGTCCCAACCCCAACCATGCAAGGCAGCATGGGGCAGTGCATTTGAGTGCGGCACTTGTTCGCCAGGTCACGGCATCGTCATCGGGTTTTTGTGGTTTTTAACAAAGATGTGCCCGCCAAGGTTACAACTCTCCACACCCTGACAATGCCGCCGCCTCGGTCCGGGACTGCTTATTCGGGATAACTCTTATTCGCAGCTGCCCACCATATCTGGTGGGATGGCACTATCCGCCACCTGTGACCCCGCCCGGGGGTTCTGAAAGGCTATATTTGTCAAAGTTATTATAATGAAAGTGGACGTTAGACAATTTGTTTGCTCTTCTTATAATTCTGTACATAGAATTATTGGAAAGGTAGTTGCTCCAGTATAAGGAATATGAGCAAGACTTATTTCTAAGTGAGGATATTGGAATGTTAAATGTAATTTTATTTAACAGGGTAATTGAGTCAATTTGATTGTTTGACAGTTTAAATAGAAACAATAGATCAGTTGTTATTCGACGAGATTCGAAAGAAGGGAGGCTCAAGATTTCACTAAGGTGTTCATGGATGTCGGCAGCATGGAAACCTACATGTGTGTCAATCATACACAGTATTTTTTTCTGCATTCCTTCTAATTTATCGATTGCTATATCATAAAATGGAAACCTAACAACAGCTCTAAAAATATAAGAAAATTATACTTTTGCTCATTAGCTATGTTAGTGTTTGTGTGGCCTAAGACAGTTCTTCTTGCAATGTGGCCCAGATAACCTACAAGGTTATATACAAGGTTCTTCTTAGTGTAGAATATAAACAATTTATTGAATAATCTCTTATTGCAGGAGCGCATACACCAATTCGCCATCTGTCTCTGCGCAGTCTGCTGCCAGATACGGAACACTATATGACTTACGATGGGTCCACAACACATCCCGGATGTTGGGAGACTACAGTCTGGATCATATTGAACAAACCAATATATATTACTAGACAAGAGGTACATTTTCTAATTAAGTATTTCAATTATAAAATTAAGCATAATAAGTAAATTTTATATTGTATAAGTATTTTATAAGAGGCTGCTCTTAAATGCTTTAAAGTCAGTTCTACAATTAATGTCCCCTATTGACTGGCTGAAAAGTCTATAGTTGTAGTAAATATGTGAATTAGAGGAACTTGGGAAATAACCGTTAAGGATTATTTGCTAGCTCCAACCGAACAGTGAACAAGAATTTTGAAAATTATTATTATTATTAAATAATAATAATAATAATAATAATAATAATACTAAATAATAATAATAATGTTTATTTCAAATTAAGTACAGATTTACCTACATATAAAACAGAAAAAAAACATTTTATGCTTTGGACGAAATTCTGTGATTAATTGCTTTCTATACCATAAAGAATTATGTAAATATTTACAAAGATGATCCCAGTTTTGACCATTCAAGTAACTACAAAGTTCATCTTCGGAAAGTGTGGGTTTCTTAAAATATTTGATACGGTAAGGTTTAAGAATGGGACAAATGGCAATTAGGTGTTTTACATCTTCTTCCTGTTTAAAATTACACAAGAGCACAGTTGACATAAATCTGGTTTAAAGGGCCTATAATTTAAATTTAATAGTTCACATCTCGCTTTAGTATGAGCTGTATATCTTTTATAGATTTAAGATGGAAATAGTTAATATTATAATTTAATTTAGGGTAAAGTTTATGATAGGTACCACTTCTTGCTTTCAATTCAGCTTCATGTATTTCATTTTGTTTAATATTACATATTAATTTATTTATATCAGATTTCCATTCTGTTAATTCTCCTTTATGGTTACCAACGTTAATACTGAATCTGTCGCACAATAAATTCCATTCTTTAAACCAACTTACTTTCTTATTTACAATTTCATCTGCAGTTATTTTAGGTAATCTATAATCCAGCAATTTTTATATCTTTAAAACATAATTAAAATGTATTTGCAGTGTATACAGAAAAATACTATTTAAACCCATTTCTAATATTAGAATATAATTTGGGCTATTCTGAGGTAAACAGAATAGTTTTTTAACAAAAAAACTTTGTAATTTTTCTACATGGTCATACATTTTAAATCCCCATATTTGAGCTGCATAACACATTACAGATCTTGAAACATTATAAAAAATTCTAAATTTTGAATTTAAAGGCAGATTTTTATTTATTAATACATTTTTCCAAGTAGAATTAATTGCAAATTTGGCTTTCGTTAATCTTTCCTTTAGGTGGGTATCGAAATTTAAAGTGGAGGTCAAAGTCACGCCTAAATATTTATATTTCGTTACTATTTCTAATTCATTCCCTTCGTAAAACCATTTCTCTTTTTTTAAATGTCTACCACGTTTCTTTGTACAAACCATAATTTTAGATTTTTCTAAATTAACTTTTAAACCCCAGGTATTACAGTAGCTACTAAGTGCATTTATCATATTTTGCATAATATTTGGTTTATCAGCGATAAGCACAATATCATCAGCATACATTAACACTCGGATATTCATATTACATATATTTATACCTCCTTGTATTTCATTTACTAAATCATTTATATACATAGAGAATAATACCGGAGATAACAGACATCCTTGCTTTAAACCAGCTGGAGTATCAAAATATTCTGATATACCTTCTGCACTCCACACTGCAGACCGAGTGTTACTATATAGGCTTCTGATAATATTAATAAATTTACTAGAAAGCCCGAACTTAGATAATTTATAAAACAAAAGATTTCTTGGAATAGAATCAAAAGCGGCTTTAAAATCTACAAAAAAAAGATAAACTTTATTTGAAACATTGTCTTCCCATTTTAGATTTATTATATTAACTAAACTAAATACATTATCTAATGTAGAATAATTTTTTCGGAAACCTGCTTGGAATTCTGTAATAAAATCGTGCGTTTCAAGCCAAAAGGTAAGTCTATTTAATAACAAGCCAGTAAAGTTTCGCCTCGACATCAATGAAGGAAATTCCTCTATAGTTCGCTACTTGACCTAGATCACCTTTTTTATGCAGTGGGAAAATTAGCGAGTCTTTAAAATTACTTGGGACACTTCCACTACTATAAATTTTATTAAAAACTACAGTTAATTTGTTTATTAAACAATCGGGTAAATTTTAAAAAAATTCATATGGTACTCTGTTAATGCCCGGTGCTTTACCATTTTTTGCATTTTTAAGTACTGTTTGTAATTCAGCTGATGTTAACTCATCATCCAAAATATCATTTTTAACATATGGTTCGGCGTATACGACCGAAGGGGCATTTATTTGTGAGTTAAAGAGATTTTCAAAGAAACGTTTAAAATCCCATATAGGTAGGTATACTTTTATTATAAGTAAATTTATTTTTTTTAAATACTTTAATAGTGGTCCAAAACTTCTGAGAATCTTTAACTTCACTAAGTTTTTCTATTAATGATTGAAAATATTCCTCACGTTTACGGTTACAAAGATTTTTATAATTTTTTCTGCATCGAGATACAATTTTTTTAAAATATCCGAATTGTTTTTCCTAAAATTTCTAAAAAGCCTAAATAATTTTTCTCTTTCTTTAAGACAGCTCCAATCAAACCATTGTTGTTTCATATTTAAACTATTTCTATTTGCAGTTAATTTAATTGAGGCTGTTCTTTTAATTATAGTGATTAATTGACTTAACACCTTATCGGGATTACTCTTATCGTAATCCCACTTAACTGTTTCCTTTTCAATTTTGGTTTTGAATTCTAAACTGTCAGTTTCCGTCCAAATTAATTTTGGTAATAGAGGCATTATAATTTCATTAGTGGACCCAACATATGACTTTAATTTTAATACAATAGGCAGATGGTCCGCGTATATCTCCGGCACAACAACAAACTCTTTAATATCAGGCAATAAACAATAACTAACACAGCATAAATCATTGACAGAACACCCCATAGCTCCAATAAAGGTAAATTCCCCCTCCCAGTCACCATCTACTCTTCCATTTAATATCACCAAATCATTATTTTCACAAAAATCAAGCCATTGCCTGCCTCTGGAGTTGACATTTATCTTTGGAACTACGCCCTCTACTAATATTTGCATTATATATTAATTTTGAGTTTAAATTTTGACCATTTGAAATTCTCACATTGCAATCTCCAATCACAATTACATTGTTCATTTCATTTTCTGATAAAAGAGATACCAATTGTTCGAAATCATATTGCCAATTGTTACAGTTAATATAAACAGGGATTAGAAACATATCTTCATTTTCTTTTGAAATTTTAATAAATGTATAATTAAATATATTTATGAAGGAACATTTATCAGATATAAATTTGGCTTTTTTGTAACCATAAATTGCCCCCCCACTTGCCCTACCATATAATGAACGGCGAAATGCCGGTATTACAAACAAATTACACTCACTTAATAAATTTTCTCCCAAATCAATAATCTCCTTCTTCAATATAAGTTTCAAATAATAATATAATGTCGAAATTATTTAAAAAGTTTATAAAATGCAAATTGTTTTTCTTACTTTTCATGCCAGCAATGTTATAAGCCAAAATTGAGATACCAAAGTCCTTTCCATGTAGATCAGTGTTTTCATTTTCCTTCCTTAGGGGACGGCTGTCTTGACGTTTGTTGGCGACGAAAAGGAGACCGTGTACCCGGCGGCCCCTATGCTTTCCTTTTACTAGATTTTTTTTTTAATTTTCCTTCCTGAAGCCATTTTTTAAGTTTCCCACCAATGATGACGAGTCATCTTTCTCACTTTCGGATGAATAGTTTTTGTATGGAATTTTCTTATTTATTATTATTATTATTATTATTATTAAATACTTGGTGTGCAGACCGATGCAAGGTATAGATTGCAATGAAGCCTTGACAGGGGGCTGGGTTTTTTGAACCAGTATATTGGCAGCTAGAGGCATGCGGAAGCCAGTGTAGTCAGATATGTCAGTAGCCTGTCACTCTCGCCCCCAGTTTAACAAACTGACTAATTTATTAATGGAAGTAAAGCCAATGATGAGCAAATAAATAAGCAGTAGTACAGCTGTTCTGCAGGCTAACATAGTTGTTTAACTTCTAGTTGTACGCTCTACGTCAGTTGAAACAAGGCTCCGAGAAGACTCCAAAGGCACCGCTAGGCAACAATGCACGACCGTTGCAGCCTCTGCATCACCGCACTGTCCGCACCAATGATAGATTTCCCCACTTTCTCTTACTGCAATTTAGTTCTTACCAATAGAATGTGACACATTTCCTCACTTTCTGTTACTGCAATTTAGTTATTGCTAACTGAGTCTGAAACATTTCCCCACTTTCTCTTATTGAAATTGAGTTACTGCGAGCAGAATGTGATACATTTCCCCACTATCTCTTACTGCAATTTAGTTCTTACCAATTGAATGTGATACATTGCCCCACTTTCTCTTACTGCAGTTTAGTTCTTGCCAACTGGATGTGCTACATTTCCCCACTTTCTGTTACTGCAATTTAGTTATTGCCAACTGAGGCTGAAACATTTCCCCACTTTCTCTTGTTGAAATTGAGTTACTGCGAACTGGATGTGATACATTTCCCCACTTTCTCTTATTGCAATTTCGTTCTTGCCATCAGAATGTGATACATTTCCACACCTTCTCTTATTGCAGTTTAGTTCTTGCCAACTGGATGTGATAGATTTCCCCACGTTCCCTTACTGCAATTTAGTTATTGCCAACTGAATCTGACACTTTGCCCCAGTTCTGTTACTGCAATTTAGTTCTTGCAACTGAATGTGATACATTTCCCCACTTTCTCTTATCGCAATTTAGTTCTTGCCAACTGAATGTGATACATTTCCCCACTTTCTCTTACTGCAATTTAGTTCTTGCCAACTGAATGTGATAGATTTCCCCACTTTCTCTTACTGCAATTAAGTTCTTACCAGTAGAATGTGACACATTTCCCCACATTCTCTTACTGCAATTTAGTTCTTGCCAACTGAATGTGATAGATTTCCCCACTTTCTCTTACTGCAATTTAGTTCTTACCAATAGAATGTGACACATTTCCTCACTTTCTGTTACTGCAATTTAGTTATTGCTAACTGAGTCTGAAACTTTTCCCCACTTTCTCTTATTGAAATTGAGTTACTGCGAACAGAATGTGATACATTTCCCCACTATCACTTACTGCAATTTATTCTTGCCAACAGAATGTGATACATATCCCACTTTCTCTTACGGTAATTTAGTTCATGCCAACTGAATGTGATACATTTCCCCACTTTCACTTTTTTCAATTTAGTTCTTGCAAACTGAATGTGATACATTTCCCTACATCCTCTTACGGCAATTTGGATCTTACCAACAGAATGTGATACATTTCCCCACTTCTCTAACTGCAATTTAGTTCTTGCCAACGGAATGTGATACATTTCCCCACTTTCTCTTATTGCAATTTAGTTCTTGCTAACTGAATGTGATACATTTCCCCACTTTCTCTTACTGCAATGTAGTTCTTGCCAACTGAATGTGATAGATTTCCCCACTTTCTCTTACTGCAATTAAGTTCTTACCAATAGCATGTGACACATTTCCCCACATTCTCTTACTGCAATTTAGTTGTTGCCAACTGAATGTGATAGATTTCCCCACTTTCTCTTACTGCTATTTAGTTCTTACCAATAGAATGTGACACATTTCCTCACTTTCTGTTACTGCAATTTAGTTATTGCTAACTGACTCTGAAACATTTCCCCACTTTCTCTTATTGACATTGACTTACTGCGAACTGGATGTGATACATTTCCCCACTTTCTCTTATTGCAATTTCGTTCTTGTCATCAGAATGTGATACATTTCTACACCTTCTCTTTTTGCAGTTTAGTTCTTACCAACAGAATCTGTTACTTTACCCCACTTTCTCTTATTGCAGTTTAGTTGTTGCCAACTGGATGTGCTACATTTCCCAACTTTCTGTTACTGCAATTTAGTTATTGCCAACTGAGTCTGAAACATTTCCCCACCTTCTCTTATTGAAATTGAGTTACTGCGAACTAGATGTGATACATTTCCTCACTTTCTCTTATTGCAATTTCTTCTTGCCGGCTGAATGTGATACAAATCCCACTTTCTCTTACGGTAATTTAGTTATTACCAACTGAATGTGATACATTTCCCCACTTTCTCTTTTTCCAATTTAGTTCTTGCAAACTGAATGTGATAAATTTCCCCACATCCTCTTACGGCAATTTAGATCTTACCAACAGAATGTGATACATTTCCCCACTTCTCTTACTGCAATTTAGTTCTTGCAACTGAATGTGATACATTTCCCCACGTTCTCTTATTGCAATTTAGTTCTTGCCAACTGAATGTGATACATTTCCCCACTTTCTCTTACTGCAATTTAGTTCTTGCCAACTGAATGTGATAGATTTCCCCACTTTCTCTTACTGCAATTTAGTTCTTACCAATAGAATGTGACACATTTCCTCACTTTCTGTTGCTGCAATTTAGTTATTGCTAACTGAGTCTGAAACATTTCCCCACTTTCTCTTATTGAATTGAGTTACTGCGAACTGATGTGATACAGTTCCCCACTTCTCTAGTTGCAATTTGTTCTTGTCATCAGAATGTGATACATTTTCTACACCTTCTCTTATTGCAGTTTAGTTCTTACCAAGAGAATCTGATACTTTACCCCACTTTCTCTTATTGCAGTTTAGTTCTTGCCAATTAAATGTTATACATTGCCCCACTTTCTCTTACTGCAGTTTAGGTCTTGCCAACTGGATGTGATAGATTTCCCCACTTTCTCTTACTGCAATTTAATCATTGCCAACTGAATCTGATACATTTCCCCACTTCCTCTTATTCCAATTTAGTTTCTGGAAACTGAATGTTATACATTTCCCCACTTTCTCTTATTGCAATTTCGTTCTTGTCATCAGAATGTGATACATTTCTACACCTTCTCTTATTGCAGTTTAGTTCTTACCAAGAGAATCTGATACTTTACCCCACTTTCTCTTATCGCAGTTTAGTTCTTGCCAATTAAATGTTATACATTGCCCCACTTTCTCTTACTGCAGTTTAGGTCTTGCCAACTGGATGTGATAGATTTCCCCACTTTCTCTTACTGCAATTTAATCATTGCCAACTGAATCTGATACATTTCCCCACTTCCTCTTATTCCAATTTAGTTTCTGGAAACTGAATGTTATACATTTCCCCACTTTCTCTTATTGCAATTTCGTTTTTGCCATCAGAATGTGATACATTTCTACACCTTCTCTTATTGCAGTTTAGTTCTTACCAACAGAATCTGATACATTACCCCACTTTCTCTTACTGCAGTTTAGTTCTTGCCAACTGGATGTGATAGATTTCCCCACTTTCTCTTACTGCAATTTAATCATTGCCAACTGAATCTGATACATTTCCCCACTTCCTCTTATTCCAATTTAGTTTCTGGAAACTGAATGTGATAGATTTCCCCACTTTCTCTTACTGCAATTTAGTTCTTACCAATAGAATGTGACACATTTCCTCACTTTCTGTTGCTGCAATTTAGTTATTGCTAACTGAGTCTGAAACATTTCCCCACTTTCTCTTATTGAAATTGAGTTACTGCGAACTGGATGTGATACATTTCCCCACTTTCTCTTATTGCAATTTCGTTCTTGTCATCAGAAATGTGCTACATTCTTACACTTTCTCTTACTGCACATTTAGTTCTTGCCACTGGAATTGATAGATTTCTCCAGCTTTCTCTTACTTCATTTTTCTTGCCAACTGAATGTGATACATATCCCACTTTCTCTTACGGTAATTTAGTTCTTGCCAACTGAATGTGATAGATTCCCCCCACTTTCTCTTACTGCAATTTAGTTCATACCAATTGAATGTGATACATTGCCCCACTTTCTCTTACTGCAGTTTAGTTCTTAGCAACTGGATGTGATAGATTTCCCCACATTCCCTTACTGCAATTTAGTTATTGCCAACTGAATCTGATACATTTCCCCACTTTCTCTTATTCCAATTTAGTTTCTGGGAACTGAATGTGATACATTTCCCCACTTTCTCTTTTTGCAATTTAGTTCTTGCAAACTGAATGTAATACATTTCTCCACTTTCTCTTATTGCAATTTACTTCTTGCCAACTGAATGTGACACATTTCCCCACTATCTCTTACTGCAATTTATTCTTGCCAACAGAATGTGATACATATCCCACTTTCTCTTACGGTAATTTAGTTCTTGCCAACTGAATGTGATACATTTCCCCACTTTCTCTTTTTGCAATTTATTTCTTGCAAACTGACTGTGATAGATTTCCCCACGCCGCTTACGAAATGTGGATCTTACCAACAGAAATGTGATACAGTTTCCTCACTTCCTCTTACTGTCATTTAGGTTGTCTTGCCAACTGAATGTGTCCATTTCCCCACTGTCTCTTACTGCAATTTAGTTCTTGCCAACTGAGTGTGATAGATTTCCCCACTTTCTCTTACAGCAATTAAGTTCTTACCAGTAGAATGTGACACATTCCCCCACATTCTCCTACTGCAATTTAGTTCTTGCCAACTGAATGTGATAGATTTCCCAACTTTCTCTTACTGCAATTTAGTTCTTACCAATAGAATGTGACACATTTCCTCACTTTCTGTTACTGCAATTTAGTTATTGGTAACTGAGTCTGAAACTTTTCCCCACTTTCTCTTATTGAAATTGAGTTACTGCGAACAGAATGTGACACATTTCCTCACTTTCTGTTACTGCAATTTAGTTATTGCTAACTGAGTCTGAAACATTTCCCCACTTTCTCTTATTGACATTGAGTTACTGCGAACTGGATGTCATACATTTCCCCACTTTCTCTTATTGCAATTTCGTTCTTGTCATCAGAATATGATACATTTCTACACCTTCTCTTATTGCAGTTTAGTTCTTACCAAGAGAATCTGTTACTTTCCCCACTTTCTGTTACTGCAATTTAGTTATTGCCAGCTGAGTCTGAAACATTTCCCCACTTTCTCTTATTGAAATTGAGTTACTGCGAACTGGATGTGTTACATTTCCCCACTTTCTCTTATTGCAATTTCGTTCTTGCCATCAGAATGTGATACATTTCCACACCTTCTCTTATTGCGGTTTAGTTCTTGCCAACTGGATGTGATAGATTTCCCCACGTTCCCTTACTGCTATTTAGTTATTGCCAACTGAATCTGACACATTGCCCCACTTTCTGTTACTGTAATTTAGTTATTGCCAACTGAGTCTGAAACATTTCCCCACCTTCTCTTATTGAAATTGAGTTACTGCGAACTAGATGTGATACATTTCCTCACTTTCTCTTACTGCAATTTATTCTTACCAACAGAATGTGATACATATCCCACTTTCTCTTACGGTAATTTAGTTCTTGCCAACTGAATGTGATACATTACCCCACTTTCTCTTACTGCAATTTAGTTCTTGCCAACTGAATGTGATAGAGTTCCCACGTTCTCTTACTTGCACTTTAGTTCTTCCAATAGAAGGTGACCATTTCCCCACTTCCTCTACTGCCATAGTTGTCTTAGCCAACTGAATGTGATAGTATTTCCTTTCCTTCCCACATTCCCTTACTGCAATTTAGTTATTGCCAACTGAAACTGATACATTTCCCCACTTTCTCTTATTCCAATTTAGTTTCTGGAAACTGAATGTGATACATTTCTCCACTTTCTCCTATTGCAATTTAGTTCTTGCCAACTGAATGTGATACATTACCCCACTTTCTCTTACTGCAATTTAGTTCTTGCCAACTGAATGTGATAGATTTCCCCACTTTCTCTTACTGCAATTTAGTTCTTACCAATAGAATGTGACACATTTCCCCACATTCTGTTACTGCAATTTAGTTCTTGCCAACGGAATGTGATAGATGTCCCCACTTTCTCTTACTGCAATTAAGTTCTTACCAATAGAATGTGACACATTTCCCCACATTCTCTTACTGCAATTTAGTTCTTGCCAACTGAATGTGATAGATTTCCCCACTTTCTCTTTTGCAATTTAGTTCTTACCAATAGAATGTGACACATTTCCTCACTTTCTGTTACTGCAATTTAGTTATTGCTAACTGAGTCTGAAACATTTCCCCACTTTCTCTTATTGCAATTTCGTTCTTGCCATCAGAATGTGATACATTTCCACACCTTCTCTTATTGCAGTTTAGTTCTTGCCAACTGGATGTGATAGATTTCCCCACGTTCCCTTACTGCAATTTAGTTATTGCCAACTGAATCTGACACATTGCCCCACTTTCTGTTATTGCAATTTAGTTATTGCCAACTGAGTCTGAAACATTTCCCCACCTTCTCTTATTGAAATTGAGTTACTGCGAACTAGATGTGATACATTTCCTCACTTTCTCTTATTGCAATTTCTTCTTGCCGACTGAATGTGATACAAATCCCACTTTCTCTTACGGTAATTTAGTTATTGCCAACTGAATGTTATACATTTCCCCACTTTCTCTTTTTCCAATTTAGTTCTTGCAAACTGAATGTGATAAATTTCCCCACATCCTCTTACGGCAATTTAGATCTTACCAACAGAATGTGATACATTTCCCCACTTCTCTTACTGCAATTTAGTTCTTGCCAACTGAATGTGATACATTTCTCCACTTTCTCTTATTGCAATTTAGTTCTGCCAACTGAATGTGATAGTTTCCCCACTTTCTCTTACTGCATATTCTACGAGAGAATGTGACACATTACCCCCACATTCTCTACTGCAATTAGTTCTGCCACCGAATGTGATATATTTCCCATTTCTCACTGCATTTAGTTCTACCAATAAATGTGACACATTCCTCACTTTCTGTTACTGCAATTTAGTTATTGCTAACTGAGTCTGAAACTTTTCCCCACTTTCTCTTATTGAAATTGAGTTACTGCGAACAGAATGTGATACATTTCCCCACTATCACTTACTGCAATTTATTCTTGCCAACAGAATGTGATACATATCCCACTTTCTCTTACGGTAATTTAGTTCATGCCAACTGAATGTGATACATTTCCCCACTTTGTCTTTTTGCAATTTAGTTCTTGCAAACTGAATGTGATACATTTCCCCACATCCTCTTACGGCACTTTGGATCTTACCAACAGAATGTGATACATTTCCCCACTTCTCTTACCGCAATTTAGTTCTTGCCAACTGAATGTGATAGATTTCCCCACTTTCTCTTACTGCAATTTAGTTCTTACCAATAGAATGTGAAACATTTCCTCACTTTCTGTTACTGCAATTTAGTTATTGCTAACTGAGTCTGAAACTTTTCCCCACTTTCTCTTACTGCAATTTAGTTCTTACCAATAGAATATGACACATTTCTTCAGTTTCTGTTACTGCAATTTAGTTATTGCTAACTGAGTCTGAAACATTTCCCCACTTTCTGTTATTGAAATTGAGTTCTGCGTACTGGATGTGATACATTTCCCCACTTTCTCTTATTGCAATTTCGTTCTTGTCATCAGAATGTGATACATTTCTACACCTTCTCTTACTGCAATTTAGTTCTTGCCAACTGAATGTGATAGATTTCTCCACTTTCTCTTACTGCAATTTATTCTTGCCAACTGAATGTGATACATATCCCACTTTCTCTTACGGTAATTTAGTTCTTGCCAACTGAATGTGATAGATTCCCCCCACTTTCTCTTACTGCAATTTAGTTCATACCAATTGAATGTGATACATTGCCCCACTTTCTCTTACTGCAGTTTAGTTCTTAGCAACTGGATGTGATAGATTTCCCCACATTCCCTTACTGCAATTTAGTTATTGCCAACTGAATCTGATACATTTCCCCACTTTCTCTTATTCCAATTTAGTTTCTGGGAACTGAATGTGATACATTTCCCCACTTTCTCTTTTTGCAATTTAGTTCTTGCAAACTGAATGTGATACATTTCTCCACTTTCTCTTATTGCAATTTACTTCTTGCCAACTGAATGTGATACATTTCCCCACTATCTCTTACTGCAATTTATTCTTGCCAACAGAATGTGATACATATCCCACTTTCTCTTACGGTAATTTAGTTCTTGCCAACTGAATGTGATACATTTCGCCACTTTCTCTTTTTGCAATTTAGTTCTTGCAAACTGAATGTGATACATTTCCCCACATCCTGTTACGGAAATTTGGATCTTACCAACAGAATGTGATACATTTCCTCACTTCTCTTACTGCAATTTAGTTCTTGCCAACTGAATGTGATACATTTCCCCACTTTCTCTTACTGCAATTTAGTTCTTGCCAACTGAGTGTGATAGATTTCCCCACTTTCTCTTACAGCAATTAAGTTCTTACCAGTAGAATGTGACACATTCCCCCACATTCTCTTACTGCAATTTAGTTCTTGCCAACTGAATGTGATAGATTTCCCAACTTTCTCTTACTGCAATTTAGTTCTTACCAATAGAATGTGACACATTTCCTCACTTTCTGTTACTGCAATTTAGTTATTGGTAACTGAGTCTGAAACTTTTCCCCACTTTCTCTTATTGAAATTGAGTTACTGCGAACAGAATGTGACACATTTCCTCACTTTCTGTTACTGCAATTTAGTTATTGCTAACTGAGTCTGAAACATTTCCCCACTTTCTCTTATTGACATTGAGTTACTGCGAACTGGATGTCATACATTTCCCCACTTTCTCTTATTGCAATTTCGTTCTTGTCATCAGAATATGATACATTTCTACACCTTCTCTTATTGCAGTTTAGTTCTTACCAAGAGAATCTGTTACTTTCCCCACTTTCTGTTACTGCAATTTAGTTATTGCCAGCTGAGTCTGAAACATTTCCCCACTTTCTCTTATTGAAATTGAGTTACTGCGAACTGGATGTGTTACATTTCCCCACTTTCTCTTATTGCAATTTCGTTCTTGCCATCAGAATGTGATACATTTCCACACCTTCTCTTATTGCGGTTTAGTTCTTGCCAACTGGATGTGATAGATTTCCCCACGTTCCCTTACTGCTATTTAGTTATTGCCAACTGAATCTGACACATTGCCCCACTTTCTGTTACTGTAATTTAGTTATTGCCAACTGAGTCTGAAACATTTCCCCACCTTCTCTTATTGAAATTGAGTTACTGCGAACTAGATGTGATACATTTCCTCACTTTCTCTTACTGCAATTTATTCTTATCAACAGAATGTGATACATATCCCACTTTCTCTTACTGCAATTTAGTTCTTACCAATAGAATGTGACACATTTCCCCACATTCTCTTACTGCAATTTAGTTCTTGCCAACTGAATGTGATAGATTTCCCCACTTTCTCTTACTGCAATTTAGTTCTTACCAATAGAATGTGACACATTTCCCCACATTCTCTTACTGCAATTTAGTTCTTGCCAACTGAATGTGATAGATTTCCCCACTTTGTCTTACTGCAATTTAGTTCTTACCAATAGAATGTGAAACATTTCCCCACTTTCTCTTATTGAAATTGAGTTACTGCGAACAGGATGTGATACATTTCCCCGCTATCACTTACTGCAATTTATTCTTGCCAACAGAATGTGATACATATCCCACTTTCTCTTACGGTAATTTAGTTCTTGCTAACTGAATGTGATACATTTCCCTACTATCACTTACTCCAATTTATTCTTGCCAATAGAATGTGATACATATCCCACTTTCTCTTACGGTAATTTAGTTCTTGCCAACTGAATGTGATGTGATACATTTCCCCACTTTCTCTTTTTGCAATTTAGTTCTTGCAAACTGAATGTGATACATTTCCCCACATCCTCTTACGGCAATTTGGATCTTACCAACAGAATGTGATACATTTCCCCACTTCTCTTACTGCAATTTAGTTCTTGCAACTGAATGTGATACATTTCCCCTCTTTCTCTTATTGCAATTTAGTTCTTGCCAACTGAATGTGATACAGTTCCCCACTTTCTCTTACTGCAATTTAGTTCTTGCCAACTGAATGTGATAGATTTCCCCACTTTCTCTTACTGCAATTAAGTTCTAACCAGTAGAATGTGACACATTTCCCCACATTCTCTTACTGCAATTTTTAGTTCTTGCACTGAATGTGATAGATTTCCCCACATTCCCTTACTGCAATTTAGTTATTGCCAACTGAATCTGATACATTTCCCCACTTTCTCTTATTCCAATTTAGTTTCTGGAAACTGAATGTGATACATTTCTCCACTTTCTCTTATTGCAATTTAGTTCTTGCCAACTGAATGTGATACATTACCCCACTTTCTCTTACTGCAATTTAGTTCTTGCCAACTGAATGTGATAGATTTCCCCACTTTCTCTTACTGCAATTTAGTTCTTACCAATAGAATGTGACACATTTCCCCACATTCTCTTACTGCAATTTAGTTCTTGCCAACTGAATGTGATAGATTTCCCCACTTTCTCTTACTGCAATTTAGTTCTTACCAATAGAATGTGACACATTTCCTCACTTTCTGTTACTGCAATTTAGTTATTGCTAACTGAGTCTGAAACATTTCCCCACTTTCTCTTATTGAAATTGAGTTACTGCGAACAGAATGTGATACATTTCCCCGCTATCTCTTACTGCAATTTAGTTCTTGCCAACTGAATGTGATAGATTTCCCCACATTCCCTTACTGCAATTTAGTTATTGCCAACTGAATCTGATACATTTCCCCACTTTCTCTTATTCCAATTTAGTTTCTGGGAACTGAATGTGATACAGTTTCCCACTTTCTCTTTTTGCAATTTAGTTCTTGCAAACTGAATGTGATACATTTCCCCACATCCTCTTACGGCAATTTAGATCTTACCAACAGAATGTGATACATTTTTCCACTTCTCTTACTGCAATTTAGTTCTTGCCAACTGAATGTGATACATTTCCCCACTATCACTTCCTGCAATTTATTCTTGCCAACAGAATGTGATACATATCCCACTTTCTCTTACGGTAATTTAGTTCTTGCCAACTAAATGTGATACATTTCCCCACTTTCTCTTTTTGCAATTTAGTTCTTGCAAACTGAATGTGATACATTTCCCCACATCCTCTTACGGCAATTTGGATCTTACCAACAGAATGTGATACATTTCCCCATTTCTCTTACTGCAATTTAATTCTTGCAACTGAATGTGATACATTTCCCCCATTTCTCTTATTGCAATTTAGTTCTTGCCAACTGAATGTGATACATTTCCCCACTTTCTCTTACTGCAATTTAGTTCTTGCCAACTGAATGTGATAGATTTCCCCACAGTCAGCGTAGCAATTTAGTTATGCAAACTGAATCGGATACATTTCCCCACTTTCTCTATTCCAATTTAGTTTCTGGAAACGAATGTGATACATTTCTCACTTTCTCTATTGGCAATTTTAGTTCGTGACAACTGAATGTGATACATTACACACTTTATCTTACTGACAATTTAGTCTTGCCAACTGAATGTGTCATTTCCCCACTTTTCTCTTACGGCAATTTAGGTCCTTACCAATAGAATGTGACACATTTACCCACATTCTCTTACTGCAATTTAGTCTTGCAACTGAAGTGGTGATACATTTCCCCACATCCTCTTACGGCAATTTAGATCTTACCAACAGAATGTGATACATTTCCCCACTTCTCTTATTCCAATTTAGTTTCTGGAAACTGAATGTGATACATTTCTCCACTTTCTCTTATTGCAATTTAGTTCTTGCCAACTGAATGTGATACATTACCCCACTTTCTATTATTCCAATTTAGTTTCTGGAAACTGAATGTGATACATTTCTCCACTTTCTCTTATTGCAATTTAGTTCTTGCCAACTGAATGTGATAGATTTCCCCACATTCCCTTACTGCAATTTAGTTATTGCCAACTGAATCTGATACATTTCCCCACTTTCTCTTATTCCAATTTAGTTTCTGGAAACTGAATGTGATACATTTCTCCACTTTCTCCTATTGCAATTTAGTTCTTGCCAACTGAATGTGATACATTACCCCACTTTCTCTTACTGCAATTTAGTTCTTGCCAACTGAATGTGATAGATTTCCCCACTTTTTCTTACTGCAATTTAGTTCCTACCAATAGAATGTGACACATTTCCCCACATTCTCTTACTGCAATTTAGTTCTTGCAAACTGAATGTGATACATTTCCCCACATCCTCTTACGGCAATTTAGATCTTACCAACAGAATGTGATACATTTCCCCACTTCTCTTACTGCAATTTAGTTCTTGCCAACTGAACGCGATACATTTCCCCACTATCACTTACTGCAATTTATTCTTGCCAACAGAATGTGATACATATCCCACTTTCTCTTACGGTAATTTAGTTCTTGCCAACTAAATGTGATACATTTCCCCACTTTCTCTTTTTGCAATTTAGTTCTTGCAACCTGAATGTGATACATTTCCCCACATCCTCTTACGGCAATTTGGATCTTACCAACAGAATGTGATACATTTCCCCACTTCTCTTACTCCAATTTAGTTCTTGCAACTGAATGTGATACATTTCCCCACTTTCTCTTGTTGCAATTTAGTTCTTGCCAACTGAATCTGATACATTTCCCCAATTTCTCTTACTGCAATTTAGTTCTTGCCAACTGAATGTGATAGATTTCCCCACTTTCCCTTACTGCAATTTAGTTATTGCCAACTGAATCTGATACATTTCCCCACTTTCTCTT